>JAMLFY010000012.1:22019202-22272314 GCA_030441495.1 Dalbergia oliveri
ACACTCCAATTTTTAATTTAGTTTAGATATAAAAAAAATGTAATTTCACTCACTATTTTTGTCATACCAATTTTTAATATTATTTACTTTATAAATACAAAATACTTTTGTTATTAATAAAGATATAAGGCGATAATAACTTCATATTTTCATGTTATACTATGGTTATATAGTACTTAAGAATATCATATAATTTTGATACATATTGACAATATCATAGGAAAAAAATAAGTTTTACTTTATTATCTTACTATGCATTGTTGCATCAATAAATATGTTGACTCTACATTATGCAAATAGAAAAATTAAATTGATGAAGATGTAAATATTTTTATACTATTAATACATCAAACTTAAACCCTTCATACTAATGTAATCAATATATCAACACAAAAACAGGTTAGTCTACAACCTCAATTGACCATGGTTGTCTCTTTATTAAGTGGGTGGTCTGGTGTTTCTTTCTCCCTCTAACTCTAAGAAGAATTCATAGTTTTAATGTCTTTGTAAGTGTGTGTGTGTATATACACACACACACACAACAAATAGAATATCAATGTTTTGGATAATATGTAATTTTTCAATAAAAATACATTTACAAATTAACCATAATTATTGTGAATTTATTATTCTACATAACTTACATTTTTGCCAAATCACATTGCATAAATAAAAATTATAGTACATTAAAAATTTTAAATTACTTATTAATCAGGAATAATAAAGTGTTTGAAAAACAAAAAAGAGTAATGCTACACCTCTATTAAAATATGTAAAGAACCATTTGATAGAAATCATAGTAATTATAAGATGAAATAAAATGGTATAACCCGCCAATTCATCTAAAGACATAATAAATTACGACACATCATTCATGATATAACATTCTAGATAAAATTATGGTTTTCTAGCATTTTCCAAAATAGACAAAAAAAAAAAAGTGAAGCATAAAATCACAAGAGATAAAAACCAAGCAAAACAATTTTTAAAAAATCATCAATTGCATGATTTACAATATCAAACAAAAAAATATTAAATGTTAATAGGCTTGAATTTGAAAAAGAAATCTTTACTGAAAGATTATAGCAATTATTTTTCCAGAAATGTTGTAACTAATGTATTGTCTGAAATATGAAATACACGAGACTTTGAAGATGGACTAAATTTCTGGTGTATCCAAAAAAAATCTGCAAGCAAACTATTGTAACAAATGAATGAATCAATATCTGGAATGTTTCCGGGAATCACAAAGTCCGCAATGCACTCAGTTGCATCGTTTGAGTTGTCTTTGCTTTGACTTTCACACGAGTCTTTCTTTTCTAAAGCGATTAAATCTTCAGCACGAAGGTAACGCCTAGCGATTCGCAGAGTTTTGGTCCTCGGTTTTCTCAGTATCTTCTGTGGGTTTATGGCAGCCATGGTTTGCAATAGGGTGCCCTTGTCCATGCTGTGGTGTTTCTTGATACCGCGCCTTGATCTCATTGCGTAATCTTTAGTTAATTTCCTGAGTTATTACTTCAATGGTTTTTGTATCAAAAGAATAGCCTTTTGAACATATATAACATAAGTCAATTTTTTTTGTATGAAGATAATAACTTATGGACATGTACATTAGAGCACTGTACCTTGCAGAAGATAATCCTGCCTTGAAGAAATTACACAGATTATGGGGAACAGAAAACACAAAAAAAAAAGTCGTATAAAGATCCAACAATGCTATTCTCCTTGCCTTCAATAAGTTTATTGGAATTGGAATCCAAGAACATAGGCAAGTCTATATTTAAATAATAAAGGAATTAGGTTGGTCGGTCTAATCCTAATTTTTATTTTACACTTTTGTGTGAACCTTTTTTTTCAGTTTATTTAGGCTAAAACACCGATTAATGATATCAAATATTATTTAACTGTGGATTTTATTATTTTAGTTGATTCAATTAAAATTTGATTTGATAAGATAGAATTAGTTATGATTAGATATAATCTTGTATCTCTCACTCTCTCAAGTGACATTAGTTTTTAACTAAAATTTGATTTGATAAGATAGAATTAGTTATGATTGGATATAATCTTGGATATAATCTTTTTTTTCTCAATCAAAATTTTTATTCTACCGAGTTTTTTCTTGTTAAGTCTTGAACGAGGTAGCCCTAAGTTCTCACTATGAGGATGTTATATTATTCTTCTCTCACAAAGTTTTTTGGGCAATGAGTTGTTAAGATTTGATAATTAAAAAATAAATTGAATCTTACGATAACCATAACAAAATAATCATTAATTCCATTGCAAATCTTGCCAAATGTAGAACATTAATAAATTCTGTTGAGAATTTTGAAGTCAAAGTTTATAAAATAATATATCAAAGTAGATGGGGTCTATTTACACTAGGTGTAAGTTTTAGTATATTTACACATTTCAATAACTTTTATGGTTATAAAATTTCATAATCCAACCGTTGAATTTAAAGTTCTTACCTAGTAGATAAAATATATCAAATTTTATATTGTTTGAAAATGATTTAATATTTTATCATGCTATTTTATTTTGATAGATAATATATTTTTAAAAATATTAGTAAATATAAATCATTATAATATATGTCTATTGTTTCTAAAATTTGCATCATTGATTACTAATATAATATCTATAATTCAACAGTATAATCAATTAAATGCATTTTCTATCAGGAGTTACTAAATGGTGTAAGTGTACAAGACTTACACTTAGTGTAAGCGGATCCCGCCCCATCAAATTTACATTAAAAGTTTGTTTCTTATTTTAGTCAATCATGTTAGGAAAGTTAACTTATGTATATTTTGATGGATAATGATTGATTTTAATTATTTATGCATATTCTTAAGATGTGCATTTTGATATGTGCATTTTGAGATGTGTATTTTTAGATTTAGAATATTTAAATTAATAGTATGTGAAATCTTATAGATATGTAAAGTCTATTTAGATATGAAAGATCTCTTAAGATTTGAACATTGATTAGGGTTTGGAGATAATGAGTCTTCCTGATAGGTATGAATTCTCTTATGCTAAAATTTCACATGACCTTATCATATGTGATATCTCATTATTAATTTAAATTATTGGAGCCAAACATGATATATGACAAAAGAAATGAATGAAGATAGATTATAAATGACAAGGTCATGTAAAATTTCAACTAGGATGATCCATTCCCCTTAGTGATTAAGACATTTTGGTTATAAATAAGATCAATGACATATGCATGAAATAGTGCGAGAGAACAGTGAGATATTTAGTTTTGGGTATAGGAACAATATGTTATTTTTGTATTGTTTTTCTTGTCATACCAATTTTTAATATTATATTTACTTTTATAAATTTACAAAATACTTTTATTATTACAAAAGATATAAGGCGATAATAACTTCATATTTTCATGTTATACAATATGACTTAGGTAGCGTTTGATAACTGTCTTTGGGATAAAAATATGGATATATTAGGGACACAAACTTATTTGGTGATGGCAAAGGAATATGGGAAGAAAAATTTTCTATCATCGGATAAAAATCCAAAAATTTTATACCTCCAAAAAATGGGTGCAACAGGTACGAAGACAGAAATTTAATATTTTTTCTTCCATATCTCTATACATATTTAATATTTCTCAATGTGTCCTCAAACCCATAGGCGTTCTGGGCAGTGATTATATCTTGTCCTCCATAACCAAATATAATACAAAATTAGTATTTTATGTCTATCTCCATTGTCTCTCCTCCTATGTTCCAGTGTCCAAGGGAGTTATAAACGCTACCTTAGACTATGATATAATTTTGACACATTGGCAATATCGTCAGAAAAAAAAAAGAAGTTTTTACATTATTATTTGATTATGAAATATTACATCAACAAATATATATATCATTGACTCTTACATTATACAAATAGAATAATTTGTGTCAATGATAATGTAAATATAAAGTTTTACCATTATTATTTAATAAAAATATGTAATTTTTTTAATAGAAATAAATTTAAAAATTTCCCATAATTATTGTGAATTTATTATTCCACATAAACTTACATTTTTGCAAAATTACATTGCATAAATATTAATTGTTGTATTGAAAATTTTAAATTATTTATTAATCAGGAATAACAAAGTGATGGTTCGTGAAATAAAAAAGTGGAGCATGTAATCATAAGAAATAAAAAACAAGAAAAAATAAAAAAATCACCACTCGCATGATTTACAATATTAAATAAAAAAATATTAGATGTTAATAGACTTGAATTGAAAAGAAAACTGTAATGAAAATTGTAGCAATTATTTTTCCAGAAATAAAAACCAAGCAAAATTTTTTTAAAAAAAATCATCACTTGCATGATTTACAATATTAAACAAATAAAATGTTAAATGTTGATAGGCTTGAATTGAAAAAGAAATCTTTAATGAAAGATTATAGCAATTATCTCTCTATAAATGTTGTAACTAATGTATTGTCTGAAATATGAAATACAAGAGACTTTAAAGATGGACTAAATTTTTGGTGTATCCAAAAAAAATCTGCAAGCAAACTATTGTAACAAATCAATGAATCAATATCTGGAATGTTTCCTGGAATCACAAAGTCTGCAATGCACTCAGTTGCTTTGTTTGAGTTTTCTTTGCTTTGACTTTCACACGAGTCTTTCTTTTCTAAAGCGATTAAATCTTCAGCACGA
This sequence comes from Dalbergia oliveri, assembly GCA_030441495.1. Taxonomy (NCBI): domain Eukaryota; kingdom Viridiplantae; phylum Streptophyta; class Magnoliopsida; order Fabales; family Fabaceae; genus Dalbergia; species Dalbergia oliveri. The sequence continues at coordinate 22,023,904 of JAMLFY010000012.1, forward strand.
AGGTAGCGTCTAACGATTCGCAGAGTTTTGGTCCTCGGTTTTCTCAGTATCTTCTCTGGGTATAAGGCAGCCATGGCTTGCAATAGGGTGCCCTTGTCCTTGCTGCGGTGTTTGTTGGTACCGCGCCTTGATCTCATTGCGTAATCTTCAGTTAATTTCCTGAGTTATTACTTCAATGGCTTTGTATGAAAATAATAACTTTTTGAACATATATAACATAAGTCACAGTCAATTATTGGACATGAATATTAGAGCACTGTACCTTGCAAATTAAAGATGATCTTGCGTTGAGGAAATTACACTGATTTACGGGGAACAGAAAATAAAGATTCAACAATGCTATTCTTCTTGCCTTCAATTAATAACTTTTAGGTTTGCCGGTATAATCCTAATTTTATTGTACGCTTCTGTGTGAAGTTCTTCTTCTTCTTCCTCTTTTTTGGCAGTTTATTGGGGCTAAAACACCTTATTGATAAAGTATTTATGTTTTAAATAATGCGAAAAATATTAATTACCCTTTCTTCTTCTTCTTCTTCTTTTTTGGCAGTTTATTAAGACTAAAACACCGTATCGATAAAGTATTTATGTTTTAAATAATGCGAAAAATATTAATTACCCTTTGCTACATGTAACAGGTTATTTCAAAAGTTGTGATTAAGATATTTTTGTTCAATTATTAAATGAGAAATCTTAGCAGTAAGATTTGAATCCAACAATTGAAAAAAAAAAAAGTTGAATGTTACGATAATCATAACCAAATAATCATGAATTTGATTGCAAATCTTTCCAAATGTAGAATAATCATAAATTCTGTCAGAATCTCGTAATTTAAGTTTATAAAACAATATTTCAAATTTATTTTAAAAGTTTGTTTACTTATTTAGTCAATCACGTTAGGAAAGTTAGCTCATATATATCTTGATGAGATAGCGACTAATTTAATTTTATTTATATATATCCTTGAGATGTATATCCTGAAAGGTACATATTAAGATGTGTATATCTTTAAATTTAAGAATATTTAAGTATTTAAATTAACGATATATGAAGTCTTCTAGCATATGGGAAATCTATTGGGACTTGTGAAATATAATAGGATCAACAAATTCTATTTAGTGTTAAAAAAATCTTTTAAAATTTGAAAATTAGTTAGGATTGGAGATAATGAGTCTTGAAGATCTACTATGGCTTGGTGAAATAGTGGTGTTGTTTGATAAAATAATGTATAAGTTGCTCTCAATAAACAGAGTCAATAGTAGTAGTGTTTTGGTAAATATGCTCAAAAGGTTTAAAATGACAATAATGGATATAGATATTAAATAAGATAATTTATACATTTATTATCATTAGATGAAGTAAAGTTATATTAGTCTTTTAAATTCCAGATATAGAAGCCAAATCTGAAAGGCACTAATGAATTTCATAAGGCAAATAGAAAAAATTGTCTCATGTTTCTAATAAGGCAAACACCTCTGGAAAGCATTACCAAACCTAGTTCAAAACCCTTGGTTATAAATAAGATTAATGGCCTAGGTGTATATGGTAGTTGAGAGAACAACTGAAAGAAGGTGCACAAGAGGTTTTCAAAAACAAAGTGTATTTTTGCACTATTTTTCTTCTCATAATAAATTGTTTATCCTCTTGGATAGAAGTAGACACATGACTTTTTGAACCATATATGCAATTTTTTTGGTCTCTACACATGGTCATCTTATTTATTTTCCCCTTTGTGTTGTGTTCTATATTTAGTTTATTGGATTCATACTAATGTGTTGGGAGACCCATTTTCTGGACCATCCCCAATAAACCACCCAACTAAATTTTCTATTGAAACTTTAAAAGTATTACTAGTTCAAACTTACCACGAAATATTGCAAGAAATAAGAATTTTTAAAATTTAAAGGTTAATTGTTAAAAATAAAATTATTTTTACTTTGAATTACATGTTATCACTAAATATAAAGTTATAATATTTTTGGCACATTTGATCTATCCTTACTAGTTTATTAACCATGTGATACACGAAAGAATAGTTTTCAGAATTGGATCAATGATCGACTCGATCATGGCACTAAGTCAATGGTTAAACAGACTTACGTAAATCAATATAGAAACTTACAATTTAATGCAACTAAATATGTATTATATATATATATATATATTTAATGAGACATTAGAAACAGCTGAGAAATTGGCCTAGTGGTAGCCATGCTGCCCGCGTGTCTTACCTTATGTTAGTTGACGGGTCGTATGCACATCCTATCCATTTGATGGCAGAACAGACAGATTGCTGGTTCGAAAACTATGCACGAAAATATAATTTTTATATCTCATATATATTATTAAAACATGTTCCCAAATTCCGTAAACACATAAATTGGCATGCAAATAACAATATTGGTCCCATGAGCTAGAAGAAAATATTGATTTTCATAAATAGAAAATAATGTAATTTATCCTTGGATTTTCAGCAACTAAGACCATGTACATATTATATGGAAATTTTTAGAATAAAAATAATTACCAAAATATAGCCATGAGCAATCATTTCACCCACCATTTGTAGCGGGAACACATTGTCACTTTTCACGAAATTTTGAAGGTGTAATGACATTCTCATGCCATGGAACAAGAAAATAAGGATTAGACACTATTTAGAATGGAACAAGAAGAAAAGCACACCACAATTATAGCCCATGGATTGACTAAACTCACAACTAATAAAAGAACTAGGGTGAGAGCATTTATCAAAAGAGATTAATTGGAGACAACGCAAGAGGCTTAACGTTTTCTAAAAGTGGGAAGAGCTTGGGTGATTAGGTTGAAGGGAGAATTTTTAGAGTGTTTTAAATGGAGGCATCTAGAAAAACTAATCAGGAAGGCCAAAAGTAAAGATGCCAAAATAAACATTCGTATAAAATAAATAAATATTATAATATATGTGTGTGTGTGTGTGTGTGTGTGTGCTAATAAAGAAAAATTTTAGAGTGCACAAATTTAAATATATGTATTGTACATATTTATCAAAGTTGAGCACAATGTTCGTTTAAATTATAATAATAGTTAAAAAAGTTTGTATCAAAATTTTACACAATTTTCATCTCAATACAAGTTAAGAGACAATTAGCGAAAATGTTATGTTGCAACTTATTTATAAGTTTATTCTTCCCAATATTTATAACTAAAAGAAATCTCTCAAAATTATTCAGTTGAAACAAGTCGAATCAATGTCAAATGAATCAAATAATCAATTACCACCAAATAAAAGTGAGCCGAGGACTTGGGCTTAATTGGGCCTTTAAGTGATGATTATGACGTTGGGTTTCTGTTTCATAAAAGCGGAGTGGTAGCGGTTGCTATGGCTGATAAGATTCACTATGAGAGTAAGCCATGTAAAGGGGGAACGGTTGTGTAAATGGAGTTCCCTTAGTCGTTCATTTGTCTTAGTTCAAATGTAAGCGGGAATGGTTATACTAGTTGTAAGAAGTTGTGGAGAAGGACGGTTATTTCCACGAGAGTTAGACACAGCCGTGATAACCGTACACGCTCCAGACGGTTATTGGAGATTGAGTGGTGCTGGTATTGATATAAAAGGTGAAAGAAGAAAGGAAAAAGGACACGAGATCACACATACACAAATTTCAATACTTTGTCTTAGTTTACTTTTTCTTTTCCTTTTAGGTGTAGTTTAGAAGTAGATTATCAACTTTGTAATTTCTATTTCCATGTTCTTCAGTATTGTTGTTGATGTTGTATCTTTTATCATCAATAATCAATCATATTTCCATTCTCAATCCTAAGTCCAAAGCTTATTGTTACTAGTATTTGGAGAACCCATAGCCAAGGGGTAGATTCCCTCCTTGGTGTAATTGCCTACACTTTGGAATCAATTGTAAATTTTATTTCTTGGCTTTGTTTATCCATTTAACTTAGCCGAACTAAAATTTACCACAACATATTTTGGCACGCCCGTGGGACCAAAAGGATTGATATTGCAAAGTTCCAATCTCAAGGTTTGGATTATCAGTGGCGCAAGGAGTTCGCTCTAAGAAAATGAGTACTCCTAGTGCAATGTCGACGAATGCTAAACATGGAAACCGAAAAGGAGAAGACATAGCGGTCAGTACCTTAAACGAAGGCTCAAGTGTGCCGAAAAATGCTGCTCTTCTTTCTTGAAAGAATGGAACTCCATCTTTAACGTCTGAGGCTAAAAACAATGAGGATAAACAGCCCATGACTGTATCCGCATCATTTATTAGACGTAGATGGAACTTGGGGTGAATGATGTGATGCTTAATGTGTCAAAACAACTTCTTAAGATTGTGCGACCGATGGTGATGAATGTTTTACAAGGAAATAGAATTATTCCTAACATGGGAATGATGCCATATGATGTTCAGGAACTTTTCCTTCACAATCATATGCAAACCCTGGGGGCAAGTCAATTTGGTTAGGAGGCCTATGAATGCAACAGGGCATTTAGGCTTACCACCATTAGGCAATGACAACCACGGCATGCATGCGATCAGCCGTGGAACATGCCACCAGAAGCGAGCAAAATGTGTCAAGCGGATGTAATGCAGAAGGACAATGGGCCATGGTTCCATATTCAATGGTACCCTAAGGAGGAGGTTCGCCTATGGGTCCTGTGAATTATGGTACTAGCCCTAATCAAGGGTTAAACTATACTATCCCAACACAGAAGACGTGGAATGCACATTACCAGTTCCTATGATGCATGATCAAGGAGGATTGAGGCCAAGACAAACAACTTTGAATTTGAATAACCCATTTGTTGATCAGAGAAGGGTTGGCCCTCAATTGCTAGATCCAAATGTGATTGCAGAGGCCATGAGAAGATATTTTAGGGTACAGTGAAGCCATTGGAAAGACCTATCTATAGGAGGCCTTACCGGAGTAGGTGGATAGGGTACCTTTTCGCGTGGCTTTAGACCTGACTTTGTTACATTTTAGGAAAGGATGGGAGATCATCAATGGAACATGTGAGTAGATTCTTGGCTCAATGTGTAGAAGCTGGACAAAATGAAGCTCTATGGCTTCAATTATTTCCATTGTCCTTAACTGGCAAGCTTTTCATGGTACTCATCCTTGCCACCCAATTCAATTCATAATTGGATGGACATGGAGGCGTATTTCATGACTGTTTCTATAAGCCCAGAGGCTTCAATCTTAGATTTGTTTGGAATCAAACAACAAGTGAATGAGCGGTCTTTGATTTTATAGAAAGGTTTAGGAAGATAAGAGGTAAATGCAGTGTGCAATTGCCAAACTGAATGTACATCCATAGTCGTGAACAACATGCATCCACAACTTAGAGAAAAGTTAATTGTCTTGGAGTATGGTGATCTTAATCAATTGGCTTGGAAGGCTTCCAGAGTGGAACAATTCATTCATGAAAGAGACCAAAGGCGTTCAAACAAGATTGGTGGTAAGGCTTCTCAGTTTATTTCTATTGTTGAGTGTGAATTTGATGAAGAATTTTGTGAGGAGCAATTGTCATTAGAAGGAGAAATAATGGCAGCCAAGATAGTCAAGGGTAAGCCTTATTCATGCCCTGCACTAACTTGGGCTAAAGGAAAAGAGAAGTTTAGAACAGAAGGAAGGATATTTGTTTGACATAACAAAAGTGATCAAATCTTTGATTTCTTGTTGAAAGACAAGCAATTGAAGTTGCCTAAGGGACACAAAATTCCTTCTCCTAAGCGGTTGAAGAATAGAAAATATTGTAAGTGGCATAACTTTGATTCTTATTCTACTATCAATTGCTTAGTTTTCAGGAGTGCCATTCAGAAAGCATTGCAAAATGTCCAACAAGTTAACAACATGGTGGGCCGATTCGTGTATGAAAGGAATAGGTTTCAAGGTTTTGGCTATCATAGGAATATGCCTTATCCAAGAGATTTTACAGAGGAAGTTATGTTAATACACGACTACCTCGAGTGACTAGCCATCCCTTGCCTAAGGAGAATAAGCGAGCCATGGAGTTGAACTACACAAGAGGAAGCGGTCATGAAGATTCCGTGAGAGATGATGCAAGTTTTCAATCCCAAAAGATGGTCAAACCAAAGTCTCATCCTAATCAATCAGGATGGACTATGGTTGAGAAACAAGAAGAAAGAGCCACAGACGGAACATAAGGTACTTACTAAATCTCAAAAACGTCATTTGCAAAGGAAGAGAGCTTTCTGAAGGTAAAAGAAAGGTTGGAATCTTTAGAGAAGGGAAAAGCCGTTGATGTGGAAGATTTACATGATGAAAGAAGGAGAGAAGCAGAAACCATGAAAGGGTGTAGGAATTGTCCCTTGGTGAGTCCTCACAAGTAAAGGCTTACAAGAAGCAGGTACGTAGGGAGGAGACTGATGATGATAGTGAAGAAGATGAATTGTTGATTATTGCCAATGATGAGGATTTGGAGATGATGGCTGTTGTTGGAGTTTTGCCTTCAGAATTTCTAGTTGAAGAAGGACAAGTTGATGCTTTGGAGGGAGATGTTATGGTAGAAGAAGCTGAATATATTTCTATCATAACTGAAAAAGAAAAAGAAGATTAATGCAAGGGGGAACCAGTGATAGTATTTGAAAGACCAAAGAAACCTCGCCACTTGAAGCCGCTCTACATCAAAGCTTTGATTGATGGGAAGCCGATTTCAGGGTTTTGGTTGATGGAGGGCGATTATGAATGTTATGCCCTTAGGAGTTTTAAAGAAGTTGGGAAGACCATTGCAGACTTAAAGGAAACTAACATGAAGATGACTAACTTCATAGGAGGAACTACCACAGCCACGAGAATCTACATTGTGAACTCACTGTAGGTTCTAAAACGGCTAGTACAGTGTTTTTTGTGGTAGATGCTAAGCCTGGTATTCTCTTTTGTTGGGGCGAGCTGGATACATGCGAATGAATGTGTACCTTCTACTCTTCATCAAACGTTGATGTTCTGGCATCAAGGGAAGGTAGAAACTTCAGGCTTATCAGAGGCCCTTTGCAAAGAGGTTAAAATGGTGGAAGCAAGTTATTATGATCCAGACTTTCAGCCATTATCTTTAATGAGTGAGAAGATGAAGACATGATTAAAGCTGTAAATTTCACAGCTAGGGGTTTTCAAATAGAAGTTAGGCCGAGCCACGGCCTTGTTTGGAGTTGTTTAATAATAGTGAGCCATGAAAAGTTGGTAGAAGAAGTCTTGCAATGGTCCAGGCTTATTCTACTAAATGCAAATCTTGGAATGTGTTCGCAGAATGAGGTAGCTAGAAAGCGGTAATGAAGACAAGGATGAAAGGGTGAGTCCATCCATAAAGAAAAACCAACCAAGGTTTGAAGCTCAAGATCCATTGCTTGAAGTCAACTTGGGTACAAAATGGAGCCAAGGGTGACTAAGATTAGTGGATTGTTAAGTAAAGAATGCCAAGAAAGACTAGTGCATTTAATTCAGCAGTATAAGGATTGTTTCATGGGATTATCATGAAATGCCTGGTTTGTCAAGAAAGTTGGTTGAATATTGATTACCCATTAAAGATGGGTATAAACTTTCAAATAGCCACGTGCATCAATCAGAACTAAGCCAAAGATCAAACTGGAAATTGAAAGATTGTTGAAGGCTGGTTTCATTAGAACGGCTAGGTATGTTGAATGGTTGTCAAATATTGTACCTGTAATTAAAAAGAATGGCCAAGTTAGAGTTTGTATAGATTTTAGAAATTTAAACTTGGCTACGCCTAAGGATGAATATGTCATGCCTGTGGTAGATATGTTGATTGATTATGCAGCAAGAAATGAAATCATGTCATTTATGGATGGTTACTCTGGGTACAATCAAATTTTAGTTGCTAGTGATGATGTGCATAAAACTGCTTTTGCCCTGGGGCTATTGGTATCTTTGAATGGGTGGTTATGCCATTTGGTTTAAAGAATGCGGAGCAACATACCAAAGGGCAATGAATGCAATTTTTCATGATTTAATAGGTAAAAGTATGGAAGTATATATAGATGATGTAGTAGTGAAGTCAGCAAATTTAGAAACATTTAGCCGATTTAGAACAAGCTTTTTAGAATGAGGAAACATTCATTAAAAATGAATCCGGCTAAGTGTGCTTTTGGTGTCTCGGCTGTAACTTCCTCGGTTTCTTAGTACATCATTAGGGTATTGAAATAGATAAAAATAAAGCCAAAGCGTATTAGAAGCTAAACCTCCAACTAATAAAAAAGAATTGCAAAGTCTTATTAGGAAAATTAATTTTATGAGGAGGTTTATCATTAACTTGCTGGAAAAATGAAAGTTTTCTCCCTTTATTGAAATTAAAACAAGTTGAAGATTTTGTTTGGGAAAGAACAACAACAAGCTTTTGATCAAATCAAAAGATGTTTAGTGAGCCCGCCCTTGGTACCACTTGTTCTGGAAGGCCATTAAAATTATATATATCAGTAGCAAAAGATTCAATTGGAGTTTGTTGGCCAAGATTTAGAAGATGGTCCAGAGAGAGCAATATATTATTTAAGCCGTACGCTTAATGATGCTGAATCAAGGTACACTCCCATTGAGAAACTTTGTTTATCTTTGTTTCATGCTTGTACTAAATTAGAGTATTATACCAAGAGAAGTACTTGTCATGTGTAAAATAGATATAGTTAGATATCTTTTAAATAGACCTGTGCTTCAAGGGCGGTTGATGAAGTGGGCTATAAAGTTAAATGCTTTTGCTCTTAAATACATGCCTATGAAGGCCGTAAAAGGGCAAGCATTAGCATTTCCTCCGAGCACCCATGCATCCATGCAGACCATTAGACGAGTATCAAAACATGGTTACAACTCAGCCATGGATATTGTCGTTTGATGGATCTAAACATAGTGAAGGAGCTGGAGTAGGAATAGTCATCACAAGCCCTGATGGCAAGGATGATAAAAACTAGATATTCGTGTTCAAATAACCAAGCAGTATGAAGCCTTACTTGTAGGGCTTAGGTTGTTGAATGCTATGAGGGTACAAGCAATTCAGATAAGAGGGACTTGACAGTTGGTTGTTAATCAAATAATGGGTGAATAGGTGTAATAGTCAGAGTTAGTCCCTTATTTGAGAGAAGTTCTAGAGTTATTTCTGAATTTTCAGATGTGACGTAGTTCATATTCCTAGAGGAGAGAATGAGTCAGCAATCAACTAGCTCAACATGCTTAGGATATAAATTAATCCATGGTGGAGTAATGATTGGTACTGCTGAAATGCAGCTGAGGGTATCAGATTGGAGGGAGGAAATTATCAAATATTTATTAGATCCCTTGGCTAAGACAAAGTACAAGGTGAAACAACAAGCATTAAATTTTGTTTTAGTGGATAACGAGTTGTTCAAAAGGACACAAGAAGGAGTGCTTTTGAGATGTGTAGGTTTGGATGAAGCTATGAGAATTATGGGAGAAGTGCATGAAGGAGTATGTGGAGCGCATAAGTTTGGTGGTAAAATGAAGTGGCTGATTTATCGTTATGGGTATTATTGGCCAAAGATCACACTGATTATTTTGATTATGCTAAAGGGTGTGAGGAATGTCAAAAGCATGGCCCCTTCAACGTGTGCAGTGAGGAATTACATGCCATTATGAAGCCGTGGCCTTTCGGGGATGGGCTATGGATTTAATTGGTAAGATATATCTCCTTCATCCAAACAACATTCCTTTATAATTGTAGCAAGATTATTTCACCAAATGGGTTGAAGCTCAGCCGATGGTAAAAGTTACACAAGCCGATGTTATAGGTTCATACAAAACCAAATTATACATCGATTTGGTATTCCTGAAACCATCACGGTTGACCAGGGACCATGTTCACAGGAGATAAAGTGAAGGCCTTTGCTGCCCAATATGGGATTAAGGTTAATTCATTCTTCTCCTTATTATGCTCAGGCAAATGGGCAAGCCGAGGCTACTAATAAAGTGCTCATTGATATAATCAAGAAGTCTATTGAAAGTTGTCCGCGTAAGTGGCATGAAACTTTGTCTGAGACATTATGGGCTTATAGGAATTCCAAGAGTACAGCTCCTGGTTTAACACCATATAGGTTGACTTTTGGACAAGATGTAGTTTTGCCTTAGAGATTAACGTGAAGTCTCTTAGAGTGGCAAGACAACATCATTAAGTTCGATGAGTATAACCAAGCTGTTTCAGGAGATGGATGGTTTGAGTGAAGATATGTTGATGGCATTGGAAAAAATCCGAGCTAATAAAATTAAAGTGGCAACGGCTTACAATAAGAAAGTAAAAAAGAAGAGTTTTTCTAAAGGTGATTTGGTTTGGAAAGCCATGTTGCCTTTAGGGTCTAAAGATGCAAATCTTGGTAAATGGTCTCCTAATTGGGAAGGACCTTTCATTGTTAGTCAAGTTGTTTATGGCGGGGCTTATCAATTGGTTTCATTACAAGGAAAAGAGTTAGCCGCGAGTATCAACGGTAAATTCTTGAAAAGATATTATCCTTCTATTTGGGAAACTAAAGGCATTTTATAAATTGAACAAAGTAAAATCCTGACCACATGCGGTTCAATTAGCAAAAGAAAGTAAATGAAGCCTATTTTCTAGGTTGAGAGATAACTATTTTGGAGAAAGAGCCGAATCTAGGTGGTGGTTACATCCGTGGTTGCTAATCTTTGGACTTAGAAGTAGCCGGACTTCCATCATGCATAGTTCAAGTATCAGCTTCTACCATTGGTTGGTTGCTTCAGAGCTTCTAGAAGTATATTCCAAAAGGGCCACTCAGGATCCACGGACTGCAGGATCAGAGATGGGTAAGGAGGGAGCCGTGGACATCTCTGGTAAGATGGGAGCCATGGACATGGTAAGGTGGGAGCGTGGACATTTCTAGTAAGTAGAGCAAGAGCTATAGCCGCTTCTGTGTCTCCACGGCTGATGAGGTAGGAATGGAAGTAGCCGAACCTGCAAAAGAAAGTTGTTGTTTAGCTGAAAATTATCAAAGCAAACATGGAAGTTTTGAAGGAGGTAGTGGTTACCTTTTAGTAAGTCCTAGTTTGTAGGAAGTTTGGACCAGATTTCTTGCCAAAGAAGGTTGGCTTGTTGTAATTGTTGCTGCCCATCTTTGAAATCTTTTTCCAGGAATTGTTTCTGCAAATGAGCTCTTGATCTCCTTATCCAAGGAAGTGGCTTGGGAGTATAATTAAAGCTATTCATTTTGAGTTTGTTTGAGTTGCTGAGTGAGGGAAGCCTCTTGAGGGAGCAAAGTGTCTAGCTTACTTCCATTGAGCAATGCTTTCCCTCAAAAAGTTATCCTTTGAATTATGTTTCTTGTTTTTCAAGATCAACAATTCTTTTGTCTTCTTGCTCTTTAAAGGCCGTTATCAACTTTCTTTTTTTGGCTTGAGAGCTCTAGAGCCGTGCTAGCTTATGCTCGCTTTGATCGATTGGGGTATGCCAAGCTTCCAGATGAAGCGCATATCCACCAAAAGCATACCCATTTCAATATGCAGGGCTTTGGTAGATTAGGGATGGTGTCGTCCATTTGAGTTGACGATGTGGCTGAGTCCTATAGCACACTCAGGGTTGTAGCATCTGGATATCTTCCTTTTCTAAGATATTGGCTATTTCTTCACATATGCTTTCAATAGGAGAGCTACCCCTGGCAAGGCTTTGCAGAGATTCCTGAAGTATCTGGCCAATTCTTTTGCAAAATATTGGGAGGCTGAGTCATGTGAGCGGGGTGACTCAGACATTCTCAGCCGAATCAACACTCACGGTGGTATCTTCAAAATCGCTTGCCGGCTAAAATGACAGCTTATTGGTAGAGAATGTATATCATGCCTGGGGAGTTTGTAATGGCCGCTATAAACACAAAATTTGGGATTATTTATCAAATTGTTGGAAGGTTAAGATAACAAAGTACAAATACAAATACATATACCTTGGATTTTGTGGAAATGACTGGGTTTGAAGGAGAGGTGTGTCCTGAGGAACGAGTGACCCTCCTAGGTAACTTGGCTGCTGTGAGCTTACTTTTTCTTTTTAAAGGAAGGAGTTGCTTTCATGGCTGCATAATAAGGCTTTGGTAAGAAAGAAATACATGAATATTAAGCACAAAAAGGAGAAACATGAAAGATAGTGAGTTACCAGGTATAGGGTTGTTGTAATAGAGATAGGAGTTGTCCTTTTCTCCTCTTTCTCTATGGAGGATCAACATCAGCCCTATAGAGCTTATCTATGTAAGTCTGAATGTTGTCTTTGAAGGCAGTGAATAGCACGATTCTCCACCATTCTAAGAAATTAGGGGTTTCTGACGGTTTTGGAATTGTACATCATGAAACCGAAGCTAGAAAGTGCTTGTTTCTTCTTCCATTTTCTTCATTTGTTCTAGGTTCAAAGGGATGTTCAACTGAGGAGACTATGTGGCCAAATGTGCTGGAATATCCTAAATAAAACCTAATTCCCATGCGAAAAGTGGGGACAATAGGGTTCGCTGAGGTTTATATTTTCTAGAATTTGGTCTCAGTCAAGAATATCACAAGGAAGGAGAACATGGGGCAGATGGTTTTGTAGAGAACAACATCATGTCCTGAGGCAATGTAAGGGTCTATCTAATCCATCTAGGGCCAATCTAGTGTCACGGTAAGGGAAATAATCTAGACTTTGCCGTGGGGAAATCTCAAAAAGCCTAGAGACAATCTCATGAGAAGTCATAATGGTAACAGGTACGGATACATATAGATTACCATAGATGACAGGTAAAGGGGTTTTGAGAAAGCAAGCAGAACAAATTCTGGTAGATACATATTAGCCCAGAGATTTAAGAACCACAAAGGACCCTGAACATTTTCTATTGGATTACTTTTTCTTAGTTCTTCTATCATATTGGACATACTCCTATAGAAAGTAGACAAGAAAAGAGACTATAGATATTTGCCTGGACATGAAGAAGCGACTATGTATGAGTACTCAAGGACAATGGAGGGTAGAGCTGGTGCAGAAAAATACTTACAGAGCCAAAATAGGAGAATGGTAGCATGTTCATCTTCGGCTACTAGACCAGAGGTGTGAGAGTTAGCTCAGAAAATTAGAGTATGCGCCAATTTTTTGTTGAATTTAACACCTAAATTGTCTCCAAAGCGGTCAGATGGCTGGGATGGATTCCCCTATAATTGGTAGACCAAGTATCAGTTGCTACATCCATTAGAGTTGGAGTTAGCATGCCAAAGGGGAATATAAATCCATTGATGCTAGGATTCCAGAAGCGAGCAAGGAAAAGATAAAATGGGGGTTACACGGTATTGTTTGGTGCTGAGCTTAACCATATCATATATCCCCCATCTTGTCCATTCTCTTCCCTTGGCTGTTGATACCCTCTCGCACCAAGCTTCATCCCTGGGGTTAGATGCGGCCAAGCTCGAAAATAGCCGAACATCTTGGATATGTCAAACCATTCTTCTGTAATTGGAAGGTGATTTTTAGGGGATAATAAGAGGTGATTGATAAGTTCTCTTCCAAAATCTAGGTCCGGTAAGTTAGGCTCAAGCGATAGGTATGGGTATCCTCATTGTACGGCAAGAAAGCTCCCATTTTTCTTGAAGAAGTTGAAATTTGTGAGTATTGAAAAATATGGTGAACACGGCTGTCTTGGTCAAAAGAAGAAGAAAGATCAAGAAGAAGGCAAGAATATTCAAGAAAAGTTGAGAAAGGGTGGAAGCAGATGTTTGATGAAGTTGAAAAGGGAATATTTAAATGATTAGGAGTTTGTTTTGTTTTCCCATTTAGAGGAGGTTGTTTCAATGGATTTAATCATCATTAAGCAATGGCGGTGATATGACCATTACACCCATTAAACCTCGTTCCTTCGGCTTCTGGGTGTAGGGGGCATATGTTACCACCAAATAAAAGTGAGCCGAGGACTTGGGCTTAATTGGGCCTTTAAGTGATGATTATGACATTGGGCTTCTATTTCATAGAAGAAGTGGTAGCAGTTGCTACGGCTGATAAGATCTACTATGAGAGTGAGCCATGTAAAAAGGGGAACGGTTGTGTAAATGGAGCGCGCCCTGAGCCATTCATTTGTCTTAGTTCAAATGTAAGCGGGAAAGGTTACACTAGTTGTAAGAAGTCATGGAGAAGGGATGGTTATTTCCCACGAGAGTTAAATGTAGCCGTGATAACCGTACACGCTCTAGACAGTTATTGGGGATTCATGAGTCATGCTGGTATTGATATAAAAGGTGAAAGAAGAAAGGAAAAAGGACACGAGATCACACATACACAAATTTCAATACTTTGTCTTAGTTTACTTTTTCTTTTCCTTTTAGGTGTAGTTAGAAGTAGGTTATCAACTTTGTAATTTATGTTTCCATGTTCTTCAATGTTGTTGTTGATGTTGTATCTTTTATCATCAATAATCAATCATATTTCCATTCTCAATCCTTAGTTCAAAGCTTATTGTTACTAGTATTTGGAGAACCCATAGCCAAGGAGTAGATTTCCCTCCTTGGTGTAATTGCCTACACTTTGGGATCAATTGTAAATTTTATTTCTTGGCTTTGTTTATCCATTTAACTTAGCCAAAATAAAATTTACTACAACACAAAGGTTGTCCTATTTTTATCAAAGCTTAGTATAAATCTAAGAATATGAACCAATAACTAAATATAAAATAACTACAAACATCAAATTTACAATGTTGAGGTTGTATTCTTTAAGAGATAGATATTTTTTTATTTAATTATGCATAAAATTTGTATTTATAATATATATATATAGATTGTTTAATTATACAATTTTTATATTTATATATAGATATATAAAAAATTTTGGGGTGAAGGGGGCCATGACCCCTACTAGGCCCCCTTGAAATCCGTCCATGGTTCTAAAGTGCCAAATATGTACTAGAAGGTAAAAATGCATTCTGCAAAAAATTGGCCTACAAGTTCCGTTGGAATCCAGTAAGTCGCAATCAATGTTCTAAATTGTGGTTCACAATGGCCAATGCGGCCACAATATTGCGTTGCGCCAATGGCCGCAACGGCATTCGACCGATCGCGCCGTAGTCAAGATCACAGATAAATCCAGATATACGGCGATGGCCGCAACGTTATGGTGATGATGGCCTATTGATCGCAACAAAAATGCGTTGACACTGAAAATCAAACATCTATCCGTTTTTTACATTTCCATTATTGCACAACCTCAATAGTCATGTGATGGTGGAAGGTAGAGTGAAGATTAGGAAAGAGGATGGCAACTGGCAACCTGACAAGAGAAGAGGAGAAGCAACCTGGAAATGGGAGGTGAGGGTGGAGTTGAGGGAAGTTTAGACATAGGGAGGAAAAAGATTAGAATGATTTGAAAATGAAGTATGTTTTTTCCTGAAAATTGCAAATGAAGGTGGGTGTCTTGGTTTAAGAAGAAGATGAAGAATAAAGCAAGGGAAAAAGTGTGTAGAAACAATTAGAGAAGTGGGGTTCAGTGAAACTGAAAGTGGGGGTAGGTGGGGGAGAGGTTGGAATGAGGGTGGGCTTCTTTTCATTTTGTTATTTTTTTTTCCATTGAGTGGGCTAATGTTGTCTTTTTTATTTTTAATTTTTTTACATTTTTTCAAAACAATTTGGGTGGGTTTAAAAACAATACGTTGGGGGTTCTTGTTTTGGTTTTTTCTTTATTGCCTTAAAATGGGTTGTTTTATTAATTTTATTTTGAGTTGATATATATATATTTTAAATGAATGAAAGGGTAGAATAAAATTAGAATAAAATAGGATTTTAGATAAGTAGTGACTTGATCATAATTATAGCAACTTTTCCTTTACCTCTTAGAAATTCTACTTTCATCTTATTATTATCGTTCTAAAAGCATAAAAAGTTCATATTTGAATATGTTAGTAACCCAAATTTATATCAAATATGTTGAAGACTTGTTATTTTTGTGTCACAATTGTTGTACTTGTTTTTATTTTGTATTTTTTTGCAAAAAATTAAAATCATGCCGCAATGGCCGCAACCGCAGTGTCCGCACTCAATTTAGAACATGGTTGCAATGGAGCATTGGTCTTCTCTTTTATTTTTTTTCGTTTCTTGTTTCAACGCGCATATTCCACCCTTAAGCTTCTCGAAACCTCTCTTATGTCATATTATTTAAATTTTCCTAGTTTAACATTGTCTTTCCTAAGGGCACCAAACACAACATATTATAAAATTGCACGATAAATGCCACGGTACTAACCTCAATGCTTAAAACCCTTCACCCATTTTGTTTGGGTTTGCCCATGAAAATTAATTTGTGACGACGATTGCAATATGACCTCATTATGCAAGGAGGGTGGTCTATGACATTGGTACGGTGTACTTTGTGAGAAAGTAAATCGAACAAGTCTTGCATGCATGAACATAATAATAGCATACATTGCATAAGCTTGTTTTGAAGTATTTCTTTGATGTATGAGTTCAATAAGAAATAATACTGCCTTATGACTATATGAATGACTCTATTGTTGCTAATAATAATAAAAACTTAAAAGTAATCACACTATGGCTAATCACAACTGCGAAAAACATCATAATTGAACTATTATACGATCACCATTTTAAATAACAAACCCGTGCCGAAGTGGCTATGATGACTACAATGACATGTAGAGTGCCACGTTAGAGTCTATACCGAGAGATATTTATTTCTCATGTCTGCTTTGTGTCATTCCCAAAGCCAAATAGTTCTACTTGATATGAGGGGAACAACTGAAGGAGGCCGCATTTTGTTCCAAACTCTCTAGTGCCACAACCTTTTAGGTTTTGTCATGTATGAGCTATGATGTGTGGGCTTGTAAATTTAGGATTTTATATTTTAGAACGGAATGTTGTTTATTTTTCAGACCTATTAATATGCTACATGCCTTTGGCATGGATTATATGCAAGTATTATAGTTTTGTATATGTGATGTTAGTTCCATGGTTCGGTTCCTTATTCTGCATAGTTAATTAAATAATTAATTGAGCAAGGTAATTTTTATGCAAGTGTATATATATATATATATATATATATATATATATATATATATATATGTCTCAAATTCTTGCTATAGGCTTAACCTATTCAGAAATTAATTTGTACAAAAATGTTACCCATTATTTTCTTAAGTTAATTTAAAAGAAATTTGACAAATGACAAAAGTAACAACTATTAGAGTCCTAATGTAAGTTGAGCATAGGTTGAAACTACTATGGTGTTACACAAATTGCCTTTGTTGTTGCACATTGTGTTTCTAGGCACTATTTTTCGAGAAATGTTGAAAAGGAGTTCACTATTTTCTTTTTGTTTGATGAGTGTTTAAATGTTGGCGAAGGCTACAGTACTCCTTCTAAAGTAGGGTGTGTCACACTTCATTTACCTTGACTTGCTATTAGAGAAAACAGAGAGATCCAAGTAAACCAATAATGACATAGATGTAAATATTAAGATTGTTATAATTTTAAAAGACCATAATGTCCTCCTGCATCCTCCCTTCGGTCATGACACCTCGGCACCAACTACTTGGCCTACGACCAAGCTCGGGACCTATGTATTGGACCAAAATGGTATAAAGCTGACCCAAACCACTAGAGCTCGAACACAATCCTAGAGATTGACCACGTGAATTTATCCAGATCTATATAATTATTTTACGTTTATTTTTATTACACTCACCCCATTTGAAAAACCTACACCTCTATCATGACACCTTAGTGCCAACTACTCGGCTTATGACCCAGCTTAGGGCTATGTATTAGACTAGAAATATGGGTCACGCTTAGCCTAATCCACGAGAGCTTGGACAGGTCCTAAGATTAGCCATGGATTTACCCCAAATTATCTATATAATTTATAAAAAAAATTATTTTATAATTATTTTTATTATTTAGTATATAATTTATAAAATAAAGGATAAAATGCATTTATCTTCCTTAAGGTATCAAAAAATGACACTCCAATTTTTAATTCAATTTAGATATAAAAAAAATGTAATTTCACTCACTATTTTTGTCATACCAATTTTTAATATTATTTACTTTTATAAATATATAAAATACTTTTGTTATTAATAAAGATATAAGGCGATAATAACTTCATATTTTCATGTTATACTATGGTTATATAGTACTTAAGAATATCATATAATTTTGATACATATTGACAATATCATAGGAAAAAATAAGTTTCACTTTATTATCTTATTATGCATTGTTGCATCAATAAATATGTTGACTCTCACATTATGCAAATAGAAAAATTTGATTCAATGAAGATGCAAATCTTTTTTTATACTATTAATGCATCAAACTTAAACTCTTCATACTAATGTAATCAATATATCAACACAAACGCTGTTGAGCCTACAAACTCGTGACCATGATTGTCTCCTATATCATTAAGCGAGTGGTCCCGTGTTCTATTCTCCCTCCTCTCTAAGTAGAATTCATAGATTTAATGTCTTTGTAAGTGTATATATATATATATATATATATAGACACACACACACACACACAAACAAATAGAATATCAATGATTTGGATAATATGTAATTTTTTAATAAAAATAAATTTACAAATTAACCATAATTATTGTGAATTTATTATTCCACATAACTTACATTTTTGCAAAATCACATTGCATAAATAAAAATTATAGTACATCGAAAATTTTAAATTACTTATTAATCAGGAATAATAAAGTGTTTTGGAAAAACAAAAAGAGTAATGCTACACCTCTATTAAAATATGTAAAGAACCATTTGATAGAAATCATAGTAATTATAAGATGAAATAAAATGGTATAACCCATCAATGCATCTAAAGACCTAATAAATTACAACACATCATTCATGATACAACATTCTAGATAAAATTCTGGTTATTTAGCATTTTCCAAAATAGAAAAAAAAGGTGAAGCATGAAATCACAAGAGATAAAAACCAAGCAAAACAAATTTTAAAAAATCATCACTTGCATGATTTACAATATTAAACAAAAAAATATATATTAAATGTTAATAGGCTTGAATTTGAAAAAGAAATCTTTACTGAAAGATTATAGCAATTATTTTTCCAGAAATGTTGTAACGTCTGAAATATGAAATACAAGAGACTTTAAAGATGGACTAAATTTCTGGTGTATCCAAAAAAAATCTGCAAGCAAACTATTGTAACAAATCAATGAATCAATATCTGGAATGTTTCCTGGAATCACAAAGTCCGCAATGCACTCAGTTGCATCGTTTGAGTTGTCTTTGCTTTGACTTTCAGACGAGTCTTTCTTTTCTAAAGCGATTAAATCTTCAGCACGAAGGTAACGCCTAGCGATTCGCAGAGTTTTGGTCCTCGGTTTTCTCAGTATCTTCTGTGGGTTTATGGCAGCCATGGTTTGCAATAGGGTGCCCTTGTCCATGCTGTGGTGTTTCTTGATACCGCGCCTTGATCTCATTGCGTAATCTTTAGTTAATTTCCTGAGTTATTACTTCAATGGTTTTTGTATGAAAATAATAGCCTTTTGAACATATATAACATAAGTCAAATTTTTTTTGTATGAAGATAATAACTTATGGACATGTATATTAGAGCACTGTACCTTGCAGAAGATAATTCTGCCTTGAAGAAATTACCCAGATTTATGGGGAACAGACAACACAAAAAAAAAAAAAAAGGTCGTGTAAAGATCCAACAATGCTGTTCTCCTTGCCGTCAATAAGTTTATTGGAATTGGAATCCAAGAACATAGGCAAGTCTATATTTAAATAGTAAAGGAATTGGGTTTGTCGGTCTAATCCTAATTTTTATTTTACACTTTTGTGTGAACCTTTTTTTTCAGTTTATTTAGGCTAAAACACCGATTAATGATATCAAATATTATTTAATTGTGGATTTTATTATCTTAGTTGATTCAATTAAAATTTGATTTGATAAGATAGAATTAGTTATGATTGGATATAATCTTGTATCTCTCTATTTTCTAAGTGAAACTGAGTTTTTAACTAAAATTTGATTTGATAAGATAGAATTAGTTATGATTGAATATAATCTTGGATATAATCTTTTTTTTTTCTCAATCAAAATTTTTATTCTACCAAGTTTTTCTTGTTAAGTTTTTAACAAGGTAGCTCCAAATTCTCACTATAAGAATGTTGTACTATTCTTCTTTCACAAAGATTTTTTTGGCAATGAGTTTTTTGGCATTGAGTTGTTAAGATTTTATAATTAAAAAATAAATTGAATCTTATGATAACCATAACAAAATAATCATTAATTCCATTGCAAATCTTGCCAAATGTAGAACATTAATAAATTCTGTTGAGAATTTTGAAGTCAAAGTTTATAAAATAAAATATCAAATTAGTTGGGGATCTATTTACACTAGGTGTAAGTTTTAGTATATTTACACATTTCAATAACTTTTTATAATTATAAAATTTCACTAATCCAACCGTTGAATTTAAAGTTCTTACCTAGTAGATCAAATATATCAAATTTCATATTGTTTGAAAACGATTTAATATTTTATCATATCATTTTATTTTGATAGATAGTATATTTTTGAAAATATTAGTAAATATAAATCATTATAATACATGTCTATTGTTTCTAAAATTTGGCATAATTGATTATTAATATAATATCAAATAATTCAACATCAAATAAATTAAATTCATTTTCTATCAGGAGTTACTAAATGGTGTAAGTGTACAAGATTTACACTTAATGTAAGCGATCCTCACCCCATCAAATTTACATTAAAATTTTGTTTACTTTTTTAGTCAATCATGTTAGGAAAGTTAACTTATGTATATTTTGATGGATAATGATTGATTTTAATTATTTATGCATATTCTTAAGATGTGCGTTTTGATATGTGCATTTTAGATGTGTATTTTTAGATTTAGAAATATTTAAATTAATGATATGTGAAATCTTCTAGATATGTAAAGTCTATTTAGATCCGAAAGATCTCTTAAGATTTGAAAATCGATTAGGGTTGGAAGATCATCTTCCGTGATAGGCATGAATTCTCTTATGCTAAAATTTCACATGACTTTGTTGTGTGTGATTTCTCATCATTAATTTAAATTATTGGAGCCAAACATGATATATGATATAAGAAAATGAATGAAGATAGATCACAAATGACAAGATCATATAAAATTTCAATGTAGGATGATCCATTCCCTTAGTGATTAAAACATTTTGGTTATAAATAAGATCAATGACATATGCGTGAAATAGTGTGAGAACAAGTGAGATATTTAGTTTTGGGTATAGGAACAATATGTTATTTTTGTATTGTTTTTCTTGTCATACCAATCTTTAATATTATATTTACTTTTATAAATTTACAAAATACTTTTATTATTACGAAAGATATAAGGCGATAATAACTTTATATTTTCATGTTATACAATATGGCTTAGGTAGCATTTGATAACTATCTTTGGATAAAAATAAAACATTAGGGGCATAAACTTATTTGGTGATGGCGATAGGAATATGGGAAGAAAAATTTTTTATCCTTGGACAAAAATACAAAAAAATTTTATACCTCCAAAAAATGGGACAAAAGAACAGGATACGGAGACATAAATTTTATATTTTTTCTTCTAATATCTCTATACATATTTAATATTTTCTAATGTGTCCTCAAATTCATCTGCGGTCTAGGAAGTGATTATGTCTTATACTCCATAACTAAATATGATACAAAAAGTATTTTTATGTCTTCTCTACTTGCTCTCTGCCTCCACGAGATAGTTACTAAATGCTACCTTAGACTATGATATAATTTTGACACATTGAGGTATTGGAGGAAAAAAAAAAAGAAGTTTTACATTATTATTTGATTATGAAATATTACATCAACAAATATATATCATTGACTCTTACATTATACAAATAGAAGAATTTGTGTCGATGATAATGTAAATATAAAGTTTTACCATTATTATTTAATAAAAATATGTAATTTTTAAATATAAATAAATTAAAAATTTTCCATAATTATTGTGAATTTATTATTCCACATAAACTTACGTTTTTGCAAAATTACATTGCATAAATATTAATTGTTGTATTGAAAATTTTAAATTATTTATTAATCAGGAATAACAAAGTGATGGTTCGTGAAAAAAATAGTGGAGCATGTAATCATAAGAAATAAAAAACAAGAAAAAATAAAAAAATCACCACGCGCATGATTTACAATATTAAAAAAATATTAGATGTTAATAGACTTGAATTGAAAAAAGAAAACTGTAATGAAAATTGTAGCAATTATTTTTCCAGAAATAAAAACCAAGCAAAATTTTTAAAAAAAAATCATCACTTGCATGATTTACAATATTAAAAAATAAAATATTAAATGTTAATAGGCTTGAATTGAAAAAAGAAATCTTTACTGAAAGATTATAGCAATTATTTTTCTATAAGTGTTGTAACGTCTGAAATATGAAATACAAGAGACTTTAAAGATGGACTAAATTTCTGGTGTATCCAAAAAAAAATCTGCAAGCAAACTGTTGTAACAAATCAATGAATCAATATCTGGAATGTTTCTGGAATCACAAAGTCCGCAATGCACTCAGTTGCATCGTTTGAGTTGTCTTTGCTTTGACTTTCAGACGAGGCTTTCTTTTCTAAAGCGATTAAATCTTCAGCACGAAGGTAACGTCTAACGATTCGCAGAGTTTTGGTCCTCGGTTTTCTCAGTATCTTCTGTGGGTATAAGGCAGCCATGGCTTGCAATAGGGTGCCCTTGTCCATGCTATGGTGTTTCTTGATACCGCGCCTTGATCTCATTGCGTAATCTTTAGTTAATTTCCTGAGTTATTACTTCAATGGTTTTTGTATGAAAATAATAGCCTTTTGAACATATATAACATAAGTCAATTTTTTTTTTGTATGAAGATAATAACTTATGGACATGTATATTAGAGCACTGTACCTTGCAGAAGATAATTCTGCCTTGAAGAAATTACACAGATTTATGGGGAACAGACAACACAAAAAAAAAAAAAAGGTCGTGTAAAGATCCAACAATGCTGTTCTCCTTGCCGTCAATAAGTTTATTGGAATTGGAATCCAAGAACATAGGCAAGTCTATATTTAAATAATAAAGGAATTAGATTTGTCGGTCTAATCCTAATTTTTATTTTACACTCTTGTGTGAACCCTTTTTTTTTTCGGTTTATTTAGGCTAAAACACCGATTAATGCTATCAAATATTATTTAATTGTGGATTCTATTATCTTAGCTTATTCAATTAAAATTTGATTTGATAAGACATAATTAGTTATGATTGGATATAATCTTGTATCTCTCTCATTGATACTTAAGGATGAGGAGAAATTATATTTTTTTTTAATTAAGATTTTTATCCTATTGGATTTTTTCTTGTTAAGTTTTTAACGAGGTAGTTTCAAATTCTCCATATAAGAATGTTGTAGTATCCTTCATTCACTAAGATTTTTTTTGGCAATGAGTTGTTAAGATTTGAATAATTAAAAAATAAATTGAATCTTACGATAACAATAACAAAATAATCATTAATTCCATTGCGAATGTGGCCAAATGTAGAATAATAATAAATTCTATTGAGAATTTCGTAGTCAAAGTTTATAAAATAATATATCAAATTAGGTGGGATCCATTTATACTATACGTAAATTTTAGTATATTTACACCTTTCAATAATTTTTTTATTGTTATAAAATTTCATCAATCCAACCGTTGAATTTAAAGTTTTTTCCTAGTAGATCAAATACATCAAATTTCATATTGTTTGAAAAGGATTTGATATTTTATTAGGCCATTTTATTTGGATAGATAATATATTTTTGAAAATATTAGTAAATATAAATCATTATAATACATATCTATTATTATCCGATATTTTGAATTTTGGTATCAATGATCACTAATATAATATCACATAATTCAATAATTGAATTAATTAAATTCATTTTCTATTCAGGAGTTACTAAAGGGTACACATGTATAAGATTTACACCTAGTGTAAACGGATCCCCACCTCATCAAATTTACATTAAAAGTTGGTTTACTTATTTAGTCAATCATGTTAGGAAAGTTAACTTATGTATATTTTGATGGATAATGATCGATTTTATTTATGCATATTCTTGAGATGTGTGTTTTGATATGTGCATTTTGAAATGTGTATTCTTAGATTTAGAAATATTTAAATTAAAGATATGTGAAATCTTGTAGATATGTAAAGTTCATTTAGATCTAAAGATGTTAAGATTTGAAAATTGATTAGGATTGGAGATAATGAGTCTTCGTGATAGGTATGAATCTCTTGGGATAAAATTTCATATGACCTTGTCATGTGTGATCTTTCTCGTTAATTTAAATGGTTGGAGCCAAACATAATATATAACATAAGAAAATGAACGAAGAAAGATCATAAATGACAAGGTCATGTAAAATTTCAACATTGGATGATCCATTCCCCTTGGTGATTAAGACACTTTGGTTATAAATAAGATCAATAAAATATGCGTGAAATAGTGTGAGAGAACTAGTGAGATAGATAGACTCTATTATAAGCATAGAAGAGAAAATTGTATCAACATAAAGGGACATGGTACTAGTTCAAAGCTTTATAGCTAAGTTTAACCGGGTTGAAGGGTACAAATATATATACAAAATAAAATAAATAAAAATATTAAATAATTTTTAAAAAGTAATGAATTTATACTAATTAATACCTTTATTCTAATGATTATTTATTTTTTTATAACTAAAATAATTTTTATCCATACAAATCAAATAGATTTATTTATTAAAAATGTGAAATTTTTTTAATTAAACTGTATTTGATTTATTTATAAAAATCAAATAATTGCATTGGATAACATGCTTCAAAACTAATGCAAAATATTATTATTATTATTATTATTATTATTATTATTTTGTGAAATATAGTTGAAAAGAGGGCTGATTATCAAATATGAAAAAGGGCCTGATTTTAATTGAAAAAAGTGGTTGAAATTTGGAAAGCCCATAACCTGACTTGCATAAGAAAAGTGGTAAACCCTAACTACTCTACCAATACGCAAACCCACTAGCCTTCTTCCTCTACTTGCACTACAGGAATGCAATTACCAACGCAGGTAACCACGGTACACAACCGAAAATAACCGACAGTATTTCCGCGGGTAGGCGCACTTTCGAAAATAATTACTAGTGTTGTTAATACCCGTTCGGTAAATAGGTCGGTAAATTTTTGGAAAATACTCGCCAAATAGGTATATTATCCGATGAGTATACGACATTAACGGGTAACTCTTATATCTAACTATTTATATATTAAATCTTTTACCTGACATGATTACCGATGGGTATTTTGAATTTAATTATTTATTAATTAAATTACCGACTGACTTATCGAGATGTACTTATGATTTTTAAAATTAATTATTTACAATTAAATTCCTCGGGTAAGAAGAATATCCTATCTCTTAAGAAATTACCGACCTCCTTCCTGACGGGTATTAAAGATTTTTATTATTTATTATTTATGACATAAATTACCGAAAGTTTACGATTGGTTTAAAGGTTTTTTTAATTTATTTATTAAATTACCGACAGTGTAACTGATTGTCAATTTGAAATTTTATTGAAGGCGCAAAACGTTATGTATGCCGTCACCCGTTAGTAAGACGTCAATAAATACTAATTACTAATACGCACCGTTTCAATAAATGGGTACCGCGTAATCTATTATTAACTCGCACCTCCTTCCTTAGCCTGAAACTTCTCTCTAAAACCCCTCTCTCTACCCACACCACCACCATGCTTTTTTGCTCCGCCTCACGCAGAACTCCGTTTGAGAAACGAAGGTGACCATTACGATCCTGAGGCTTTGGTGAGCATTTTAATAGGTTTAGTTTTTGGATTTGATTTATTTTTCCGTTCGTTTATTGGTGCCCATAGTGTGTGTGTGTGTGTTGGATTGGGGATTAATTGCGTTATTAATTTGTTAATGTAGGAGTTTTGCTTTAGGGTCATTGCGATTATTGATGTTGGTCGGTTTGCCCCCATGTTTTATATATGTTAGTCTTTTTTTTTTGTGTATATAATTGTAGTGATTGAAATTTATAATGTTGGATTTTCAGGATTGGACTTAGTTACGAGGAGTTGCTCTATATTTCGATTTTTTTTCTGCTATAGAGGTTAGTAGGTCATTCCTTATTATTTATATCGTTGAATGATTTAATATATATGTATGATATATAGAGACTTATATTTTATAGGATAGAGTTGTAAAAATGGGGATTGCATGTTGGGGAAGGACGTAGAGGTCCTTCCCCAACTTATTTGATTTGTTTGCTGGGATTCTTTGTGTTTGGAGAGATTGCAGGATGCATGTTGTGGAATTATAAGAGGATGCGCAATAGAATGGTTTTTATGATTATTTGAATTGTATGTAATTATTAACATGTAACCGTTTAACTGTTTCTATTCTATTGTTGATTTTTATAATAATATCTATAATTGTTGAATTGACTGAAATATCCGATGATGGAAGCTCCTAGTTTAAGGGGAGATGTTGTCAAAATTTTGTTAAAATA
The DNA here is from genome assembly GCA_030441495.1 of Dalbergia oliveri. Lineage (NCBI taxonomy): Eukaryota > Viridiplantae > Streptophyta > Magnoliopsida > Fabales > Fabaceae > Dalbergia > Dalbergia oliveri. Next base: position 22,050,497 of record JAMLFY010000012.1, read on the forward strand.
TTTTTAGGGATAGAAGATTAAAATTAACCGTATTAAAAAAAACTTAAAGACCAATTAAAAGAAAATCTAATGATGGAATATCCTAATTAGCAAAATTTTGTTAAATTTTGTTTTAGGAAAAAAGTTTAAAAAAAAATTTGCACCAAGGAAATAAGATTAAAAAAAGGATTAAAAATAACTGTATTAAAATAAACAAAGAAAACCAATTCAATATGTTTTAAAGTAGTAATTTGAGCCCGGTTAAAAAATTATATGGCAATGGTTGTATTGACTAAAATATATGGCTAGAAGAAATTTACAAAGTGTTCTTGTTTGAGACATGAGTATTTATTATTTTTTAAATATGAAGAAGGCTTCTATTTTAAAATCATAGTGTATAACCATAGTGCTTCAGAAATGACTTATTCAAGATATCCGAAGACACTATACAAAATTGTGAAGTTGGCAATGATGATGCTAAAGACCTAGCATCTAGGATCATGTACGTTTCTTGAAAGTTGCGTGCACCTTAAACAAATGTACATAGTCCTCAGGTGCTACATGCTTTCAGTGTGATCATTGCCAACTTCACAATCTTTGATAGTGTATTCATCATATCTCTGAATAATTCATTTTGAAGCAATATGGTTATATACTCTGCTTTAAAATAGAAGCATCCTAATTTTAAAAAAAATAATAAATATTCATGTTCCAAACAAGAACGCTTTGTAAATTTATTCCACCCATATATTTCATCAATACAACTATAGCCATAAAATTTTTCAACGGGCTCAAATTACCTTTTCACCATATTTATTTTGTTGCTGATGATCTTTATAATAATATTTATAATTATTGTATTGACTGAAATATGTAACAATGGAAGCTCATAATTTAAGGGGAGATATTATTCGAAATTTTGTTAATTTTTTTTGTATGATTAACAAATTAAATAAAAGTATGTTTAAAAAAACTTAAAATTCAATCAAAAGAAATATGTGATGACGGAAAAAAATAGTGTAAACGAGATGCTGCGAAAATTTTTTCAGAATATTTATTGAGAGAAGAAGATTAAAGTAGTTGGACTTAAAATTTAAATAGTAATTGAATTTGTTTTTGAAAGTAATAACTTTCTATCTTTACAAAATTGTAGGGTCTAGAGTTAATCACAAGTGCAATGTTACCTTCAAATCGATCATGGATGTATGATAGATTGCATCCTAATAGAAGGGGGATTAAGTTGGACTTTTATAATAGTGTTGAAGAATTTATGAGTGTGGCATGTAAAACACAACAATTATTAATGAAGCAAAAGTTAGGTGTCCATGTAATAGATGCACATGTAGGTGTCCAAGAGGTATGATTGAAATAGGAAGAAACTGTTGAAGATACATATCAAGTGGATGATCCACACCTTTCAAGGGCAGGACTTCGATGCAGACAACCTTGAAAATCCCCTTTTCATTGACTAGGGAAGTTGACTTAATCGAATGCATAAGTAACCACCCAATCAGAAATCACGAAGATGAAACAAGTGATAGTACTATTGATGAGTCAGTTAGTGATCAACAACAGAGTGATGATGAAAATAGTCCTACACTTTCAGATTAACTAAGGTGTTCAATATTATATGCAATATTATTATGCAGTTATTTGAAATTTCCTGATTTAATTAATGTTTTGTTGTGGATTATTTTTTAATTGTTTCAGGACGGCTGGTAGAGGCAGAGGCCGACCTTGGAAGGTCGATACCCACCACCTCAACCACCGCCCCTCCCACCACCTCAGCCACCACTCCTCCCACCACCTCAGCCATCACCCCTCCCACCACCTCCCATCCCACCACCTCAACCATCATCCTTCCCACCACCTCCCCTTCCACCACCTCCACCACCTCCCCTTCCACCACCTCTACCTCAATCCCGACCATTAGCACCCCAGGCTTTCAAATGATGCCCAGTCCTGGTATGCCGGCCCCAACCCTCCCATATTCACACTCACAGCCCACTCGCATTACCGACCCCTCCCCTAGGCCTACCACTACCCTAGCCCTATCACTGCCCCGACTCCCAACCCGTATCTGACCAGACCCTCCTTCCTCGATGGGTCACAGGCACGGATGCGATAGGAGGCCTCTCGCCCAGTGCAGGCCATTTGGGCCTCATGCAGACCACTCCGAGATTAGGCCAGATGGTAAGACAGGTAAGTTGAAACATGTTTTTTATTACATTTTAATTTTACATTGCTTATGAAATTTGAGTAATTTTGATTGGTTTTTTATTATTTATGTAATAGTTTTCTCCCATTTGCGGCTCACCATAGGATCATGGAGGTTATACAGAGTCGGTAGAACCATCGTGGCCCACATGGATTGACATCCCTGCTAATGTCAAGGAGTCGTGGTGGAAGGAGTGGAAGGTAATTATATGATTGTTTCGCTTTTGTTAAAATATATGTTTACACTATTTAATTATATGCTTGATATACAATTTGTGAATTTGTTTATGCAGAAAACATTCTACGTTAGCCCGAGCATCAGCCCGCAGTGAAGAGGGCTTGAGGATTAGGTCTTCTAAGTGAATGCGAGATATGTTTCATGATGTCCGTAAAGGACACATGAACGCTTGGCTGAACGATGCCACCTTGGCTGAGTTGTAGCGCCACTTGGCCAGCGACCGACCTTCAAGGATAGGTCGGGCAAGGGGAGACAAACCGAGCCTCGCAGAAGGCGTTCGCTGCACGGTGGGTCAAGCACCTAGGAGGGACCCGAAGCACTTGGTAATTCTTTACCCTTTCTACGTTTTATAATAACTTTTACTATATTTAAATTATGACAAATACTATATTTTGATGACTTTATTGTGCGTATTTATGCAGGCGAGGAGTTGAGCTGCCCTCCAACACAGGGCGAGCTATTTGGAAACTCACACTCGAAAGGGTGAGGAGGGGGGAGCCTGGAGAGGTCTGGGTAGGCTCGTTCCGAGGCGACCTATGTAAGTTTAAATTTAGACATATCTTTACTTAATTTCTATTATTATTTTCATTTATGTCATAATCATTACTTACAACTTGTTTTTTCTTTTTTCCTTTGAGCGCGAGTTTCCAGACCTTGGGATAAGGCTCAGACCCAGGACTAGACCCAAATGGCTAAGGTTGGACCCAATGCTCACATTCCTCCTCCTCCCAATGAGGAGGATATGTGGGCCCAGGTGGTTGGCGGCCTTTACAAGGGCTGCATATATGGGATGGGGTACCATCCTAGAGTATGTCCCCATCCTCCGCCACTAGGTCAGCTCTGGGGATGATGCCTTGAGGGAGCATGTCCATGCCCTCAACCATGAGCTGGGAGCAGGCCTGTTGATCCGAGGAGCAGGAGCAGAAGGCACAGGCCTCCAGGAGCTTCAAGAGCAGGAGGAGGGTGAGCTGTTGTGGAGGAGGAGCTGAGAGATCCGAGAGCTTAAGCTCTCCTAGGAGGAGGATAGGAGAACGCAAAGAAGAAGCAGGAGAAGGCAAAGAAGGCGAAAGCTTGAGCTCCAGAGGATGCGGCAAAAGATCACTGGAGAGGTCATGACAATCTTGGGACATGCAGGCTTCAGGATCCTCTAGCTCCGGAAGACGCTCCCCCATATCCCACTGCCCTCCATCTGAGGGCCAGTCACAGCCAGACGGCACGGATAATGATGATGGTGCACATGATGATGTAGCTGACACCGGACGATGCTCGACGCCCAAGATTTTAGCTAGTTTTTATCTAGCTTTTTCATTTTTACTTTCGGGATATTTTTTACATTTATTGTAATTTGTATATATTTTATTGTTATAATTTACTATGATATTTATTCAGTTTAATTTATTCATTTTATTATTTTTCTTATTTAATATCAGTTTATTGATAATTAGGTTATTATATAAATAAAGAAATAAATACTAAATAGTTATAAAATATATTTTTTAACTATTTATTATTTATAAATAAATATATTTGAAAAAAATTTAAATAGTTATTATTGATGGTTTATCAGTTAGGAATAACCAATAGTAATAAAAAAAAAATCCATTGGTAATATCGTCAGTCAAAATGTATTTTATTTATTGAATAACCTATCGGTAGAAAATAAAAAAATTTCGGTAATAATATATCTCTAATGGCTCTCACGCGTTTCCATATAATTGTACCGACGTTAATTATATTTATACTCATTGGTAAATGTGTCAATAATTACCGAATGTCTTTATTTAACCGTCGGAATACTCATCGACCGGAAACTGATGCCCTATGACTGTCGATATACCCGTCGGTATAAATGCTACCCGTCGATAATGCCGTCAGGAAGGAAGTCGGTATCCCGCCCTTTCCTAGTAGTGTTGTTTAAGACATTCATAGCAACTTTCCGTTCTTCTTCCTTCGTTTCTTCTTTCTCTTATCTATTTCATTTTCTTTTACTCAAACAAACTAAATCGAAACTCTAATAGCTCCATGATCCCAACAACAATAAGCACTAACGGTTCCTAGTGATCAAGATTGGCAATGAAGATGCTCCTTTCTGGCACAATTGTTAATAGGAAATAGTTGGAATTAAATTCCCGTAGAATGATGTTATTTTCCAAACCATTCAACCAGCTGAAACCGATCCCCACACAAATTCAGTTTCAGTTGACCGGTCGTTAATCGGTTTATGAGATATGACTTTAGGCACATGACCGACCGTCTTGGTGTCCGATTTCCAGTTAACCCGTCTATTGAGCAGGTTGGTCCAATTTTCTCTTCCATGGTTATAAGAGAGGATTTAGCTTTGGGTATAGGACCCAAATGTTATTTTTGTATTTTTTTCTCATAGTGAAGGTAGTTATCCTTTGGGTAGATATAGGCACATGACCTACCAAACCACATAAATTCTTTTATCTCTGCACTCATGGCCATATTGGGACCCATTTCACTACACCATTCCCAATAAACCACCATCTAAGTTTTCTATTAAAAATGTTACCAGTTCAAATTTACCATGAAATATTGCTATAAAAATAAGAATATGTGTGTGTGTGTGTGTGTGTGTGTGTGTGTGTGCATGTGTTGTGTGAGGTGTAACTTTAAGCAAATATTATACCATTGAATAACTTTTTATTGATATAGGTTTCTATGAAACCCACCATTGAATTAGAAACTTACATCTTATAAATCAATCTTTTAGATCATGTCTATAAAATTTCAAATTAATGTAAAATTGTTTGGCATAGTTTTGATGTATATTAAAATCAACGAATAAATATGCTTAAAATAAATAAGAATAAGAGCTACGTGATTGCATTGCTATTGGTGTTCAATTTTTATAAAATTTGGCACAAATAATCACTACAAAAAATTATGTCAATTGTGGCGGTTGAATTAGAGCGGTTTTATTGACCACCACAATTTTAGTGAAAATAATGGCGATTGTAACGGTCCTAATGTTCTGGTAGCCATTCTTCCCCATTCACACAAAAGAAAGGGGGTTTGGGACTTTGAGGTTCATTACCTATTCTCCCCTATTCACACAACCAACACAACCCTCCCTCTAACTAACCCCTTTCCTTCTCTGTCCAGCCGCCGCCTTGGCCCCCAATCGCTGCGCTGTGTGCTCGCAACCTTCCACCCAGCCGCCACACGCTCCTCCTCTTCTCCATCCCGTCTTCTCCATCTGCGTCGATTTAGGTTTTTAAATGAAATTATTTCATTCCCAACATTTTGACTGTCTCAACAGATAGAAATTTGCCAACAAGATTAGTTCCCCGGATCAGCTATTTGCTCATGTATTACTATAACTTTAGTTTCTTGAGTGTTTTAAGATTAGAATTCTTCTTGTTTGTTTACCCTTTTACCTTTAGTTAATCAGAGCTTTTTGAAGTGACATTGACATACTGATACTTATGCTATGTAGTGCTGGTAGGTGACATTGATATACTGATACTTATACTATGTAGTGCTTTCTTTTCTTCTGGGGTGATAATGATAAGAAACTGCGCTTAATTGATGTTTGAGTAATGTTTGTATCAGGAAATGAGGATAAAAGTGAAGCCAATAATGAGCCAATTGATACTTATTACTATGTAGTGCTTTCCTTTCTTCTGGCAAATTTGCACTGATGGGAACATGCTAGTGTGTTTTGTGTTTGGTGCTAAATGGTAGATTTGGAAATGTTATCAATGAGATATATAATAGTCCATAAAATGGTTAGGCTGATTCTTTCACTGAAAAGCTAATAATGAATCAGTTGTGGTGGTGTTGTTGTACCTTCCTTTCCCTCTGTCTTTTTCAGTTTTAACTAATTAGAAAATTCTTCTTTTGTAACTGTAGGAGGAAGCTAGATCAGTTGGTCAGCTTTGTAACCAAAGATTGGCAAATTTGCTTGGTTGTTATTGTGAAGGCGATGAGAGGCTGCTTGTGGCCAAATACATGCCCAATGAAACCCTCACAATACACCTTTTTCATTGTAATAGCTTCCTTCGTGCATCTGTTTTGTCCTTTTTATCATTTGACACACAATCAGTATGCCTAGAATTTGTGATTTACCCTTTTTCTTATCTGGTTTGCCATGAATCAATACTGGTGCTTCCTTGGTGCATACATGGTTCTTATCACCTTCCTTCCAGAGAGTTCGTATCAGCAGCCACAGCAGCAGCAAAGGAACAGCAAAATGGTGTCTCTGAAACACCAGAAGCGGCTTGCAGCTAGCGTCCTCAAGTGTGGCAGAGGCAAGGTCTGGCTTGACCCCAATGAAGTCAACGAAATCTCCATGGCCAATTCACGTACGCCACTCCCTCCCTCCCTTTTCTTTCTTGTTTTTATGGTCTCTCTTTTACATAGTATTTTGTTTTCGGCTTTAGATTTTGTTTAGCATTAAAAACGTATAACAAATAGATTTCTTTTTTTTTTTTCATCGGATCTGAAACTATCTGGTGTTTTTGTTATTATGCGGTTGTTCACTTTGTTTTTTGTTAGGACTCGTGTAACCATATAATAGGATTTTACTATTTTGACACCCAATTTCATCAAGCACCCAACACCCCATTCACAATATATGAGTTCACCACTTACTTTTTTTCCTAACTATTCTTCTCTATCACTCTTCTCACATTATATGGAATCCACAAGGGTGTTTATATCCATGTGGGTGTCAAAATATCATTTCTTCCGTAGAATATGCAGATTGAAATATGACCAAAAAGTTTAATACGTGTGTGGGTTTCAAATCTGATGTCACTTCACTTTGTTTGTTACAGTTGCTCTATCCTTCAGCTGGAGCTTTAAAAGAGATCATAATACCTTTATTAACTTGAGCATTAAGTTCCCATTTTTTAAAATTATTTTAACTGGGATATGGCTTTGAACCTTTGTTATACAACGGTTGTTGTGTGCTTATGTATAGTATAGTATAATATAATACTGCGTCCAACCAAACACTGCTCAATTTGGTGGATTGATATTTGCAGGCAAAAACATCAGGAAGCTGGCTAAGGATGGTTTCATTATCAAGAAACCCACCAAGATTCACTCCCGCTCACGTGCCCGTCGTATGAAGGAAGTCAAGAGGAAAGGACGTCACTCTGGATATGGTATTCATTCCCGGCCTTAATTATGTTCATGTCAAATGGATTCTAGATTATGATTTGGCTAATTTTATTGTCCTAATATCATTCCTGATTAATTTATTGGTTGTGAAATCCCAAAAATATTGTCAAGATTTTATTATGTTGCATATCATTTGGATAGATCTAATTATTTTACAAAATAGATTAGGAGACATATTATTTTACTGGTGTTAATTGTGTTAAACATTTCTTGGAGGACATGAATTGATGCTTAGCTACTTAAAATGTTTACCTGATTGACTTGCTTTTTGGTCTTCTTGGGGCAATTACCCTAAACAATTTTTTTAAAAATGTCTCACTGCAAATTGCGGCGGTTTCAAATCGACATAATTAATTTTTTTAAAAAAATTAAGCAAATTGCGGCGGTTTCAAATCGACATAATTAATTTTTTTAAAAAATTAAGCAAATTGTGGCAGCTTCAAATTGCCAGAACTCATATTTTTTAAATATTTCACTAAAAATTGCAACCATTTATAGCCGCCATAATTTACCTACATTATGGCCATTATATAGAGTCATTACAATGTTTGTATAACTACATTAATTTACCGAATGACATTGACAATTAAGGCGGTTCAAGCGGTTATAACTGCCATAATTCTTAAAAAAAAAAGGCATAATTTACGTCCTTTTTTTTTTAGTGAATCGCATGATAAATAATTGTAATTCAATGATTATATCAACAAAAATTTTATTTTATAGAAAATTATTGGTAGTGTAACATTACTTAAAGTTATACCTGTGTAACTTGATCCTAACCCATATATATATATATATATATATATATATATATATATATAAGGCATATTACATGAGAGATGTGGTTTATTATGAAAGTAAAATGAGCAAATCTATGCCATATAACTATACATGGATGGTCAAATTAAAACTTGACTCATTTTAAAAAGTCATATGACTTTATATTTTAATTTTGATTATTCATATACGATTAAACGTTGTTTTAAACATCACAATACTAATTATTTTAAATAACTCTTTTTTAATCCAAATGCAAATGGCTAAATCACACTATTAATGAAATATCTGCCAGTCAAGCAATCTCGATACACAATTCTTTAAATGATGCTCAATCTTTAATATTATTTCTTCTTTTTTTAATACAATGTTGGTCAATTTCAAATTAAAAGTCAAAACAGTTTTTTTTAATCATTTATAGTATATTAATGTTAAAAAATGTCACAAAAAAAATCAATTACCAGTTTAATTCTATATTTCCCCATTTCCCCACCTAAGATTTCTGCCATTTTCATTAAATCTTTAATAATTTATTTCTTTTTTAAGAGAATAATTTATTTCTAATAATTGTCGTATTGAAAATTTTATAATAATATAGTATATAAAAAGGTAAATGCTTTTCTATCACAAATATTAAATGAATTCAATATTAAATTTGTATATATTTCTTCTATTAATATTCTATCATAAATATTAAATGATATTTAAAAGTTACATTATTGAAAATTAATATTATTTAAAATTACATCATATATTGATTTTTAAACTATTCTTTTATATGGTATCCATTTTTAAATATTACAATACTAATTATTTTAAATAACTCTTTTTTCAATCCAAATAGCTAAATCACACTATTATTAATAAAATATCTGTTAGTCAAATATGCTCGATACACAATTCTTAAAATGATTCTTTATCTTTAATGTTGTTTCTTCTTTTTTTACAATGTTGGTCTGTTTCAAATAAAAAATCAAGAGGTTTTTTTTTAATCTTTTATAGTATTTGATGTTGAAAAATGTCACAAAAAATATATTGATTTTGAAATGAAATTAATCATGGAACAAAAAGAAAATGAAGTTAATCATTAATACTCCTTTGATTCTCAGTTTTTCTGAAAATTTTATTGAAAACAATTTTATTTTACTTAAATGTTTCGTTCTCATTTCAATTAAAAGAATAATAAGAAAAATATCCTTAATTGATTTACTAATTATTTTAGATTGTAAAGTGCTAAAGTTTAATTTTAAATCTTAAAAATATTTCCTTTTATTTTTTAAAATATTGTTTATAATTAAAATTGTATCTTTTACAAAAAAAATTAATCAAAACAATTTTATTTTAATTCTTAAATGTTTCTTTCTCATTCAATTTAAAAGAATAAAAAGAAAAGAAATCCTTAATTGGTTTACTAATTTTATTAGATTAAAACTACTAAAGTTTAGTTTTAAATATTTAAAAATATTTTATTTATTTTTTAAAAATTTATAATTAAAACATAATAGATCATCAATGTCGTTTTTAAAATCAATATTATTATTAAAGCTTTAAAAACATCTAATTTTTTCAATATATGATTTTTCAGTTGATTGACTAAATCGATCAATGCACAACAAATATATTGGCTTATATCAATTTTTTTAGTCGACTGAGTAAATCACTCTATTAAAATAATAAATACTTAAGAGTGTCAATCTGTAAGCCAAATCCATAAATTTTTTTTATCGAATTATTCAATATTGATTTAAATTAATCTAGATCAATCTATAAACTAAATCAATCAAGGCTCAATTATAGATTATATACTGGCTTAAATTGATCTGAGCTAAAAATTTGTTGATTGATTGTGCATGAATCTTGTAAATTGGTTCTTTATATTTCAGTTGCTATGAGGAGTGGAAGTAGACCAGGCAGCTCGTTAGGAGCTTTTGACTTTAGTAAATAAGTTAGGTTAAGACTTTTCAAAAAACTTTTTTAACTAATCAGGTTAGTTTCAGTCTATAAAAATAGCCTATTAGGCCTAACGGTTGGCCTATTTATATTATTATTATCATCATCATTAATATCATTTAAATATCAAATGATAATAAAAAAAGTTTAATCTATTTGAAAATATATTTTTTTGGTATATTTAGTAGTATTTTGACTTATTTAAGAATAAACGTTTTAATTTTTTAAGAATATTTTATAACCAAATAGGCCTCTAAATAGGCTTTTTTGTAGGTAGGTTTTTAAAAAGTCAGGTTAAGACCATAAAAAAAGCCTATATTAGGTAATAAGTTTAGACTCAAGCTTTATTTTAGAAATATAGGGCCGATTTATTTAAGTTAAAAACGTAACTTGGCTCGGCCTATTTCCATGCTATATATCTTTGGTGAGTTGGAACAACATAAAATATAGAAAACAAGTCTACATATTGTGCTTGGGCTTCGTATTAACTGTTTATTGCAGGAACAACCCACTAACAATTAGGTCTCATTAGATGATTACCGAAACTAGTATTCACAATATGCAAGAAATTGGTTCTGGTTGTCCTTTCAAGTGCAAGTCGACCAGCCATTCCACATCACCAGCAAGACTAGCCAATCCCTTAGCATGGCCATTCCCATATCACCACCTGGCGGGCATTTCCATACCACCAACCATTCCCATATCACTAGTCAGACAAGTCATTCCCAATATATGAGTCATTCTCATAGTACCAATCATTTCTCCAGTTACATTCATTCCTTGTGCCTTTGCCACCCCTTCATTAAGGAGGTCCTTGCCCCCTTGCCAATTACAAATGATGACATGGATCAATGGTTGAATCTAAATGGAATTAATCAATCCTCCCTGTAGTCGACATAGCTTTGAACCATCACAAATGTCCCTAGATGCAAGGGACAATGGACATGGTTCAAGGAGCATTGAGTCGAGGAAGAAGGTTGATGGACAATCGGCATGGTTCAAGGAGCATTCTAGTCGAGGAAGAAGATCTGTTGATAGTAGTGGCACTAGAGGGTTTGGGATGAGTAGTTTTTACAACATTGATAATGCTCAATCTGGACCCTAGCATGACTTGACCTGAATGTACAGGCCAATGAGTCTAGTGTATGGGAAGATGTATACGACCCATAGCTGAAGAGATGCAACCTGAGCCAATACTCTCCCAAGTTGATTAATGGATGACATCAATGATGCAGTTGGCTCATACAGAGCATGAGATGGGATTCGAGGGCACATCTACATCTAGCGATATGGCAGAACCTAAATCTGGAGGAGATGATGATGGAAAGAAGGAGGGGTGGGAGGACAAAAGAGAACGAGCAATAGTCCTGACACATTGGCTGAGATGGGTTGGCTTTGAATTACAAGAAAAGATTTGGCCACATTTTAGATTGTCTCTTTTAGGAAAGAAGCCACCTAAGGGGAAATAGTCATTAATATTATTCTTTTATCATTTTTGCATGACATGTACCTTTTTTCTATTTTTAGAGAACTTTTTGTCTAAATTTATATTTATATTATATATATATATATATCCTTTTTATATAATTCAATCCTAATTATTTTAATTTTTTAATTAAAATAAAATTATTTATATTATAATATATTAGTATCATAATAAATTATAATAATAATTTTTTATTATATTAGAAAATTCCTTTTTTAGAATATTTTTTCAATTAAATTATAAAAATAAAATAAAAAAGAAAATTTGAATTATATAGGACTCCGAAGAAATCATTATCAAAATAACATGACAGCAAATTAACAAGTTATTACAAAGAAGATTTGAAGAAAACATTACTAAAAACAGTTAGGAAGAGAAGTAAGGACTACTTAGACGAAAAAAGGAGCAAGCTTTAATGGTAAGATTACTACTCTACTAGGTGGCAATCTTATGCACTGGTTAGACCAGATATCCTTATTAACCACACTTATGGGATCCTAAAACTCATATCTCCCTCATTCTTTATTCTTCCTTTATTTTTGCACATCTCAAGCCAAAATGAAGTCATTCAGTGTTATTAAACGGTTTGATGGAAACACATTCTTAATTTAACAAGTCATGATTCCATTATGATGTGAAATCATTAAAAGCTCCAATGATTTTGCCTAATACTACGAAAATTATGTATATTATGTAATTTAAGTTCTTTCTATTTTATTTGTGTAAATAAACATTTTTTTTTATTTTAGAAGAGTAAAAGATCCTGAGAAAGTTAGATATCATACATGAGTTAATAAGTTCAAATCTCATTAATTTTAAAATTCCTTTTTTTTGTGGCTATTAATTTTAAAATTCTGATGTACCAAAAAAGTGAACATGATAAAGAGATACAAATATTTTGGTATAAACTTTGTGATAATAATTTCGTTAATGTGAACCAAGACTTTATATTCTTTTAGTATTCACTAATCACCATTGATAGCGTTTTGTTATAGAAATAATAATATAATTTTTTTGAAATAATCTGCCGTCCTATCTTTTAATTTTATTTTCGCCGTCGGCATCTTTAATGTTTTTTCTTTTCTTCTTTTTTTTTTTGTGGAAAAGACATGAGCCTTCTGTTAGTTTTTTTACACTTTTTTTTTCAATGTTATTTGTGTCAGCTGCACCTTTTAATGTTATTCTTTTTATAAGGTGTGGACCTGCGTAAATTTTATAATTTATTTTGCTTAAAATATAAAATTTCTTGTTTTTATGAAACTTTCCTTTTGGTTTCGGGAAACTCTTCAAGAAAAAATATTTTTATAAAATATTTATTATTCCATATCATTAAAAGCTTCTATTTTGTACACACACACATATATATATATATATATAAATGTATTCACTAAAGTTTATCAAAGTACATAATTTTGTCAATTTACTTTATGCGTGAAAATTTATTTTTCTTTTTAGTTTAATTTATATGCACCAATAGTAAAAATCTTTTTACATGGTCATCCAATTAATATTTACATGACTTTTTAAGTAATGGGTATAAAATTTAAACACTTTTATTGATGTAACAATATATTATTAGATGAAGTGTAAAAAAGAGAAATTAAACTCTTTTGCTTTATTTTTAAAATTTCATTTCTTTTGTTGTCTCTTTCCAAAAATTATTAAATGAATCATCTTACTCAATTGTTCAATAAATCAGTTTGAGATACAGTTAAAAATAATAATAATTTAAGATATTTTAGAAAAGCCATGAACAAAAATTAATTAAAGAAGATCAATACAGAACTACAAGTTGCAATAGGTATTTTTCATATATGATTCAGCAATATAAATCTTACCTTTGAGGTTCTTCTGAACAGAGCAAGTAGAGGGAAACATCATTCAAAATTCTCTATCATTGTGGTTTTACACTTATTTGAGGTTATTGTTTTGCAGATATTACATACCTGGAAACTAATGATGGGAAATTTATTTCTCAAGTCTTTTTATGCAATATTGCTACTTAGTTTGTATGATGCAGGATTTAGCCTTGGGAATAACTGGCCAAGTAAGAGTGAAGTAGTAAAGTGCATAGAAAGGGAGAGACAAGCACTCCTCGGCTTTCAATTGTCAACATGGAGGGATGATCACAGTAACTGAGAATGTTGCACATGGAAAGGAATTGAATGCAGCAATGAAACAAGTCATGTATTTAAAATTGATCATTGTGGCACAGATACACATTATTTGACAGGCTGAATCAATATCTCTTCACTAATTGACATGCAAAATCTTGAATATTTGGACCTTAGTTGCAATGATTTTCGTTTCAGTCACATCCCAGAACTATTGGCTCATTTGTCAAGTTAAGACATCTCAACCTCTCGAATTCCAAGGTTGGTGGGAGCATTCCTTTTCAACTTGGAGAAAAATGATGTACATAAAATGATTTTTTTTCTCTTAATCCAAAGTACCAATATCTAGAGTTCACCAAATTCAAAATAATTTGACTCAACCGGGATTGATCTACAGTAGTGGGTAAAGTTTTCTCAGCATTGTTATGTTTTTTTTTTTTCCTTTTCAGTAAGATTTGAATCTAGGACTTTTAAAGGGAAAATGTGGTAAACTATTTAAATCAATTAATGAAAATATCTAAATGGGATGAAGCAGGAAAATACCATATAATATCTTGCAAAATCTTTCAATGAAAAGCGACAATAATTTTATTATTTCCTATAAAGATTAATTTTGAGATTTTTCTGGCATTCCTCTAAAACTTCAGAGTATTTGTATCTTTTATTTATGGTTAAAAATGAGTCATATATGTTGATTACACAGAATATCGATATCCCATTAGTATCAAAACAAAAACCTAATTTTATTCATATATAATAATTAAATGGTAATATTAAATTAAGTTTTAAACTGAAGAAAGTTTACATTAATTTAATTTTTGACAAAATAGCATAAATTTAATTCTTCAATCTTACGTGAAAATCGTCTATGCACTTAAAGAAAATTTTGATAGCATTTTTTATAATTGGACTATTAATCTTTCTTTCAAGATCAAATCAACCGAGTCTTTTCGGACATGACAGTTTATTCTTATTTTTCAGACCAAACCACCCCAAAAAAAATCCTTCTAAAATTTTAAATTGAACAAATTAATTCCGGTAGAAAAAAATTTTAAATTTATCCATATAAAATTAAATAATTAAACAATAAAAATTTTTTTCAGATTAGTTATTGTAAAAGTAAATTGTCAGATAAGTTAGTCATTTTTATCCAACTTATCATATATATTAATTTTGAATTAATTTAACTGATTATTTAATTTTATAGAAACCAATTTATTCTATTTAAAATTTTTTACAGAAATAAATTTATCTTATAATTCAATTTTATAGAGACTAATTTGAGAGATTTTTTTAACAAGGACCAATTTATCCTACTCAAAATTTTAAATGGACTAAAATTGACGTTTTGTCTATTTTCTGCTTTTGTGTCCTGAGGATAAATCCATTAAATAATTTTGCGTTTCTAATGAACAACTTGAACACCAGACGTTAAGCTGAGCCAAAGAAGAACGCTAAATCAATATTTAAGACCTGAAAATTTTTGAAGTTGACAACAAAAAGTAAAAAAGGTGATACAAAATATGATTAGCCTACTCCACCCCATATTGTCTATACAAATTTATCCCAATTAATTGAAAAATAATGAATCCATATGCATACATTATACAACAAAGAAGAATGGAATAAGACTCTGGGTAGATTTTGATAGCCCAAACAAAAAATAAAAAAGGCGGGGGAAATGTATAACGTGGGTTCCTAAACACACGAATCCGAATTTAGTTCACCAAAATGGTGATTTCTGAAGAATTTTCCGTGTGTGGAAACTTGGGAGATAAGTGTGTCATCTATTCTTGTTTGTCATCTCTAGTATGTGGCTGTTCTCCCCATTCTTCGTTTTTCCAGGGGAAACCTTGGAAGGGGTTGAACGCTCAGCTTGTGAGAACTGAATCAAGATTTGCATGAGGCCAGTAACAACTGCCAAAGCAAGTGCTGAAAACGCAACACCTTTCCAGGAGGATAGTAGAGAAGACCAGTGTAGGAACTTCACGGTCCCCACAGCGATCAGACAAGCCCATGATATGACAACCTACTCCCAACATGAAGTTGAACCTCGATCAGATACACAAAATTACATTAAGAAAATCATACTAAAAGTGTGTTTGGCTAGAAGGTAAAGATGAAGATAAATTTTTCATGATTGAATTTCATCCGTAATTTACTCATAGAACTCTATCATGGAAAAATTACTCTAAATTTTACCCTCCAACCAAATATACCCTTAATACTATGCATCCAAAAAAATATTAGGCAGAATCTTTTGACAGAAATCGTGATGGTCATTGGATGAGATGAAGAAATATGACCTACTTATTCATCCAAGAGTTAATAAACATGCCATATCGTTCTTACAACTTTTCGGGTGAAATTTTTTGCTATCTACATCTACTAACTACTATATCTATATGCAAGGTGCTACAGAAAAGAGGATAAAAATGCAAAGCTAGAGGTATTGAGAGAAGTATCTTACCACTAGAGACTTGATAGGTCTACCAGTATCCTGCAGCTCTTGGTCACTAAATTTATCCTCAGCTATATGCTTGTCTAACAATGCATCCTGGTGTGCCCAGGGGCCAAATGGAGGGAAAAAGATCAAAATTGTGAAGCAATCATAGCACAGGAAATATTTAGACAACAAAGCAACAAAATACACTGATACATTCTTGCAAACACACATGGTGTGCACAAATTTTAGAAAACCAACTATTTATATTAGTGTTGAGATTATAGGTTTTAGGCAAGGAAGGAGGTAAAAGAGAACAGAAATTCGCAACAATGAAAATATATTGATACTATATGTTGAGATATGATGTGATACCAAAAAAAAAAAGTACTAATCAATGTCTACAATAATAATATTAGACTCCTAATTTTAATTAAATATGAAATCAAACATAAATATGATATCTGAGAGAGCATTATGGTGTCATTTAATTCATGTAACCAACCCTTCTTAGTAGGACAAAGCTTAGTTGTTGTTGTTGTTTGTTGTATGAAAGCAAGTCATTCAAATTAAATATCGTTTGCAATGAATGGGTGGGAACCTCATCTACTAGTAGAATAACTCATAGTAGTCTTTGGAAATTTATCTCTTGGGGTTTACATTCTCTATGCTCTCTCTTGTCCTTCCGTTTGGATGATGGTTTCGCATTAAATTTTGGTTTCGCACTGCACCCCTTTCAGATAATTTTCCTTGGTGTTTTTTAGCCTATCTTCTCTGCATAATGCCCTTGTTTGTCAATATCTTTTCTATGAATTATCTCTGGAACTTTCATTCTATTCGGAACATGAATGATAAGGGTTAATGAATTATAGTCTCTTGTTCCTTTGCTTGATTTTGTTCATCCTTCCAATACCCTTAACACTAGGACTTGGACCCGTGTTCTCTGTTGGTGTTTTTTCCTATAGAACTTATTTTCAATTCCTAACTCTTCAAAGGTCAAGGCTTTTGCTTGAATTGCTGTTCTTAATAGGATTAATGCTAATTATGTGCTCCAAAAGCATAGATGCCTCATTGCTCCATTCCCCAATATGTGTATGATGCATGGACTTTTTATAGGATACTTTGGTATTTTTGGTGAATGTTGGGTGTGTCCTAGAGCCCTAGATCAATTCCTATTGACTAGTTTTATTGATTTTGGGAGGAAGAAGGAAGCCCCAACCTTGTGGCAGTGTGTTATCTTTGCTGTTTGGTGTATTTGGCAAGAGCATAACTCTTATTTTTTACGCCCGGCATTCAAACAAACAAGTTTTGTGAGATAGGATTAAATGTCTAGTGTCTACTGGGTGTACTCTTGATGTCTTCTTTTGTTAATTACTTTTTTACTTTTCGCTGAGGATCTCTTGTCCTCTATACTTTATGTAATATTCTTCTTTTTTTGCTAATGAAATTTCTTCTTTTATAAAATTAAAAAAAAATGTATGGTTTAGATTCCAAATTTGGGGCGCTTCTCGTTTCGCATTGCCCAATGAAGATCTGCTAAACAGGTTTTTTGGAATATGTTAGGACCAATGGACTTCCCATGATTGATGTGTATAAAAGAAAGAAGAGGAAAAGAAATACAATTGTGAGTGCAAAGGGTGATGTGAATGTAAGTGAGAATGTAATTACTATGCCACATCAGCAAAGGAAGATAGGACAGAGAGGGTGCGAAGCATTTTTGTGGTGCGAGGACCAAGATAGGTGGGCAGAAAGAGTAGAATTCAGGTGGGTGAAACGCCGCTTTCTGCCCAGGCTATTTTCTTATGTTTCTCTGATTTCCATAATTTTTTATCATACTTATATACAAGCTTCTGAGGTTGAATCTCCCCCTGGAATTTCATCTTCCATAGTAATCTCGTGTGAATAGATAGCAGTTGCTAACAATCTCTGGAGAATCATGGGTTTGCCGAATGGACCCATATCAGTTTCTACTAAGTTCAGCAGTTTTGGCTTTTTGTAAAGAAGCAAAGATTCTCTGATAGTCCTCGGTTTTTGCAGTGCTTTGGTGTATTTGGTCAGTGTTAGAATTGGTACCAAATAAACACGAGAACTGAATCATCTGTGTATATTATTTCAAAAATTGACAAATCAAGTGGGGAAAATCAGTCTCAGATGCTGTAACAGCGTGTAAAACAAGTATGAAATGCAGAAATTACAAAGAAAAGCATCAGAGAACCAAGCCTGGGCATAAAAGGGAGCCGTTCACCTCCTAACCTTACACACAAATTGCCAACGTAATGCTCCTCCCCCTTAAACGCATCACCCCAAATTCTTTCTAAATCTTACAGAATCTTTATACTCTCTGTCCTACTCAAAACATAAGAAACTTCTCTTTTGCCTCCACTCACTTCGCTCACTTCGCTCTGCTGGGGTACGTCCTACTCCTTCCCCTGGTATAAACTAAGTATTTGGGCTTTTTGTTTGTCAATTAGAATGAAATTCTAGAGTTTTTAATGATTTGTTTTTTACTATTCATTTTATTTGGAATAGAATTACCTTTTTGGCATCCATTTGGTGCCCTACACATGGTGTGATTAATAGTGTTCCTCTCGCTGTCGCTAATATGAGAGATTGGTATGTGGTGTTATATGGTCTATCTTTATAGGTCCTAGTTTTAGATTTGTATCTTTGTGAGAATGTCTTATTCTCTTTTGTAATATTCTCCTCTTCTCATAAAATATTTCTATCACAAAACAACAACAACAACAACAACAGCAACAATAATAATAATAATCATAATAATAATCATCTAGACTACTTGACCCTACAGGCTCCGACACCAATACCATGTTAAGATTATGAATTTCAAGCATGGAAGGAGGGAAGAAAAAGCAAAAAATAAATCCTCTAAATAATAGGGTAGTACATGGGACATGATATGTAGTGTTATGGTACAAAAGGCAAAACGCTAATCGCTATTTATAATAATATTAGATTCCTAATCTAAATAAATTAAATAAATAATGAAATACGAGGAAATATTGAAACTATTCTAAAGAGATCATCCACGATGCTTAGATATTCTAATATATAATTAGGATATATGAGATATTTTCATATCTAGCAGTTCTTAACAATAAAAACTTGGACAAGCAAACCAGAATACCCTATAACCCTGCATGTGGACCCTGTGGGCAAATGCAAAACTATATAGAAGTAAAGAAGTTCAACTAGAACACACCTTAGCTACAAATAAATCTCGACACCATTGAGCAACGGCTTCTTCATCGTCAGGCAATTCTTTCATCAAATGCCGCTTAATGTGCACATGCATCTAGGCAGTAAGATGACTAAACTTTTAATTGAGCAAGACATTAAATAAAGAAAAACATATAAACTATGTGCGAAAGATAAGGAATCCTTTTGATGAAGAATGCAAAACAAAATAAACAGAAAAAATAAAACAGCCAGCCAATCCCTTAGGAATCAACAATAAAATTAACCTTAGAAGTTTAAAAAAAAAAACCAAACAACAGCAAAATGAAGCCTACACCAATGGGCCTTAGAAACTGGAGATCCTTAAAAGTGTTGGGACTGGTAATCAGAGGATAACAAAGAACTGGTGTTTATTAATATTTCTTGAAGAATTACCCTGATATGAGGTCTGAGTTAGAGCTCCTCAACTCTCTAAGGTAGCGTTGTTTCCTGTCTCTAGGACAGAAATACGAGACAATGTAGACACAAACCTGTTTGGTGGTGGAGACAGAACAGGAGATAGAAAAAAAACAATTTCTGTACCTCCAAAATATGGGGACAGGATATGGAGATAGAAATTTAATATTTTTTTTATTTCGATAATACTCCTATACATATTTATTATTTATATTTATGTCTTTCTATCCCTGTCCCCTACCAAATGGTACCTAAGAGTCTAAGACCCACTAATCAATTGACAGAAGACACTTAATCTCCACTTCCTATTTATAGTCAACTAATCCCTTAACTAACTAACTCCCATAACTAATTCCTAACAAAGGTAGTGTTTGGAATGATTAAAAGTAGTAAATGCTTTGATTTGATTCAAAATGATTTGAATTTATTTGATTTGCTAGTTAAATCTTATGTATGGAATGATTAAATAGGAAATGGAATTGAATTGATTTGGAAATCAATTCTTATGTTTAAAATGCAATAGATTGTGTTTGGGATAAAAAGGGAAATGAAATGATTTGATTTGTGTTTAAATACTAAAATCAATTCCACTCAAATCCTATCAAATTTCATAGGATTTCAAAAAACAGAGTTAGAGGAATTACATGGATTTGGAAATCAAATCATTTCTTATTTTGTTAAAGATCCAAACACAAAATTTGATTAATAAATCAATCATCTCCATCTTTTTATGATTCCAAACACACTGATAGGATCCTAACACTACTGTCCCCAAGAGATCCACCTTGTCATCAAGGTGGGGTTACAAAAAATTTACACTAAATATCCACCGGGGTCCGTTGCCTAATTGGATTTACGACAACTTTGTTTTGGAACATTAACAAATTTCAAGTTTCTACGGGTTTTTTGTTAAATTGTACTAGACCCATATGCTCCAAAAAGCAGTGGCTTTCATTAAATCCAAATTTCTTCTCCTTTAGTCTTTGGGCTTGGCCCAATTTGATAGAAGCTGGTCCCAACTGAGTTAGTCCACCCTTCCTCTTTGCATTGATGTAAGCTGCGCCCATTAGAGCGGAAAATGAACCTCAAGTAGAAATGCCCCTTTCCTTACTCCTCATGCGGCTACTTTCAGGAGTACAATGTGCAGCTACCACCTCCACTTGCACCACCGACATGTCTAGGTGAGGTAACTCCGATGGTGGTGGCCAACATTGTAGTTGGAATTGCATGAATCGAATTAGATAAATGCGATTCGATGTGATTCCAAGGTTGGGCGATGCGAATTGTGTTGTATCGAAACCGTGCATGTATTGCAGCTTGTATCGTTTGAATTGGGTATGTATCATGATTTGTATCCCTACAACATGATTCAAAAAGCAACAGGGTCTCGCACATAGTGAGGCGGGTCATGCATGACCCGGTTTGGCAAAAACCCTATTTTTTAATTTGCCGTTTCAAGAAGCAAAGAGGAAACCGCCGCTCATTGATGCCTCTTCAGTGCCCAATATTATTTTACTCATAAAACCTCTTCTCTTTCCTTCTTTTCAAACCTTCCATTTGGAAAACGTGAAACATCAAAAGTCAAGAAAGGAGATTGGTGACGGTCCCCACTCTTCTCCTCTGGTCCCTCTTGAACAACATTGCTGGTACTTGTCTTCTTTTAATATTTCCTTTTGTTTGCTGGTTATCTTTTTTATAGATTTATTTTTGTATGTAGCTTTTCTATCCTCCTCTGTTTCTAAACGCAAGAACAAAGGATATGCCCTTTGCATTTTTGGTTTCACCATATTCATCTTATTATAATGATTTCTATTATTATATTTATTTATATATTGAGTAACTTATACTCACCTCCCATTAAGTTTAGCGTAATTACACAGCACCCTCTATTTTACAAAACTATTTACCTCCCCTAGGTACTAGTTCGTTAATTTAAGTGAAAAAGAAAGATAACATGAATACATACATAATTATTAATAAAAAATTATAATATCAATTGAATAAAATACATTTTTATCACATGAAAAAATTTATAATTATAACTTAAGATAAAAATAAAGGTATTCTAGTTAATATATATGTATATGCCAATTATTGCTAAAATATTATAATTTCATCATTAATAATTATGTATATACCACCTATTATCTTTCTTTATCACTTAAATTAACGAACTAATATATACAGAGGAATCAGTTTTGTAAAATAGAGGAATGTTAATGTAATTACACTAAATCTCAGAGGAGGTTAGTGTAATTTTCTCATATATTTTATTCTTTAACTTTACTGTTCATTTTTTCTTTTGTTTGCTACTTGTTTTTTTTTTTTTTTTTTAGTTATCCTCTTTTACTTTTTATCGTAAAAAAAAAAAGAGCATATGTTCATTTTCTTTAGAAGCTTCAGCTTTTCCCTGTATTTTTTTTTTAAGTTCTAACTTTGTAATTTTCTGAATTTTTTTTTATTTGAATACTGTTTTAATGTGTTCTAATTTTTTATTATTTGTCTATTTTGTTGTGTTAGGATTTTGACTAGATGGGTCAAACGAAAAAGAAAAAGGAAGCTGACATTACTTGGGATCATTGTGTGTGTGTTCCCCCACATAGGCTTTTAGTTAAATGCAAGTATTGTTCACATTCTTGTTGGGGTGGTGTTGCAAGAATGAAACATCATCTTGCTGGAACAAGGGAAAATATAAGTGCTTGTACTAGTGTTCCTGATGATGTTAAGGAAATATTTGTCAAGTTATTGGAAAACAAAGACAATAAAAAAGATGAGACTGATCCTGAATGTTTTGAAGAGGCTGAAACTCAAGATGGAGGTCATAGTGCAAACAAAAAGGGGACAGTGGACTCATTTATAAGCAAAGGGAAGGAAGGAGCATCTAAAGTTGTCAAACAACAAACAATGAATCAAATGTTGAAAGATAGGGAGGTGGTAATTGAAGATATTAGCAAATGTATATATGGCAATGCTTTGCCATTTAATTTGGTAAGAAGTCTATTGTTTATCCAAATGGTGAAAACCATTGGTGAATATGGTGAAGGTTTGAAACCTCCTACATATCATGAGGTTGGAGTTTCATACTTGAAGAAAGCTGTGGATAGCATCCAAAAAAAAAAAAAATTGGAGCAATATAAGAGTGATTGGAAACTCATGCCTATGATGTGCTTTATTGAAAATCGATTTACATAGCTGCTCCAAGCCCAGGTAAAAGAGGAGGGTTGTGTTAAGCTATCGACAGCCAAAGTAAAATTTTTTGTCAAATCTTTATGACATGGATAAAAAACGAATCAGAGATAATGCTAGGTCGTTGCCTGGAAGCAACGTCTGTATTGCTCGAGTAAGTGTCAAATGAGCAAGGGCTGCCACATCGGTGCCTAGATGCAATGCAAAATAATCAAGGGTTTCCACATTTTCATGAATGGATGTGGGTAAACAAGTTAGTTCACAAGGGTCAGTTACGATTTGGGACTTGGAATATAGCCACACTTACATGTAAATTGATGGAAATAGTATATACCATGATACAAAGGAGAATATATTTTATGTGCCTACAAGAAACTAAATGGATGGGAGAGAAGGCAAAGGAGTTAGATGCTTTGGGTTTTAAGCTGGTACACCGGCAAAGCAAATCTAGAAATGATGTGGGTATAATTGTGGATAAGTCTTGGAAAAAGGAGGTTCTGGAGGTTAAAAAGGTGGGAGACAAGATTATAGCACTAAAATTGGTAGGTGGAGATGTCATTAGTGCCTATGCACCACAAGTTGGATTAGAAGAGCACCGCAAAATAAAATTTTGGGAGGATCTAGAAGGTTTAATCCAAGGCATACCTCTAGGAGAAGATTTTCTTAGAAGGAGATCTAAATAGACAATGTCAGGAAGGAGGCCAGCGGTAAGACTATCTTGGACTTCTTAGTAGCTTTGGATTTTACTATAGCTAACACTTGTTTTAGAAAACGGGAAGAGTGCCTTTTAACCTATAAGAGTGGGCGGGTATGCTCCTAAATCGATTTCTTCTTGATAAGAAAATTACATAGAAAATTTTGCACGAACTACAAGGTTATTCCTGGAAAAGCCTAACTACTCAACATAGTATTTTAGTGATGGATGTACAGTTTACAAGAAAGGGAAGGGAAGAGACCAAAAGAAGACTCGAGGATTAGTTGGTGGCATCTAAGAGATGAAAAGCAAAAAAAATTTCAAAGGAAGATTGAAGAAGAATTGGGATGGGAGATACAAGGAAATGCGAATGAAATATGGTACAAGATGGCAAGAGGGATTAGGAAGATAGCAAAAGAAACCCTTGGAGAATCTAGAGGTTTTGGTGTAGTGGGAAAAAGACTTGCAAGAGAATGTTGAAGGTAAAAAAGAGAGCTTTAAAGCGTGGTTTTTGGATAAAAAAAACTAAAACTTGAGAAAATATAAGAAAGCTCGGAGAGAAACAAAGAAGACGATGAGCGAGGCAAAAACTAAAGCTTTTGAGAGGCTATACCAATCTTTGGGTACTAAAGAAGGGAAAAAAAGTATCTATAGATTTGCAAAAGCAAAGGAAAGAAGGACAAGGGATCTAGATCAAGTGAGATGCATAAAGGATGAAAATGATAATGCATTGATTGTTGAACAAGATATAGGAGAGGTGGAGGAGCTATTTTAACAAATTATTTAATGAAGGATATGAGAATCCTTTGCAAATGGACTGATTGCTAACAAAATAGGAAGACAAAAATTTTACTTACTACCGTAGAATTCTAGAGTTTAAAGTAAAGGAGGCCTTTAAGAGAATTGAAAATAGGAAAGCAATGGGTTCTGATAACATACCTATTGAGGTATGGAAATGCCTAGGAGGAAATGGTATAAAATGACTCACAAAGCTATTTAATGAGATTCTAAAGTCAAAAAGGATGCCTGATGAGTGGAGACAAAGCATCCTAATTTCTATTTACAAAAACAAGGGGGAATATATAAAACTGTGCAAATTACAAAGGGATAAAACTTATGAGTCATACTATGAAGAGTTGGGAAAGGGTAATAGAGTTGAGATTGAACAAGAGACCAATATCACAGAGAACCATTTTGGTTTTATGATTAGAAGGTCTACCATGGAAGCGATCTACTTATTGTGACGATTGATGGAGAGATATGGAGAGATCAAAAGAATTTACATATGGCATTCATTCATTTGGAAAAGGCATATGGTAGAATGCCAAGAGAAGTTCTATGAAAAGCCTTGGAGAGAAAAGAAGTTCAAATAGCCTATATCTAAGCAATCTAAGATATTTATGATGGGGTCACAACTAGCGTAAAGACTCAAAATGAAGTAACAGAGGATTTTCCTATACGGATTGGACCTCTGCAGTTAATAGCGCGATGAGGCGCTATAGAACCTTTGCGGCGCGTCACGGCGATCCGCCGCTCAGGGAGCTTGTCGCAGTGCGGCGGCCTTCCAGGAGTCGTGGCTGCGAATCGCGGGCGTCGCGCTTCAATCGCAGGCATCGCGGCCGCTATGGCTTCGGGGCAGCCATCTGTTGGTTTTGGTCCATTTCTCAGCCCATTTATTGGGGGTAAAAATGGCTTTGTCTGGTAAAAGTAAACCCTATTTTTTTAAGTTCGAACTTCAAAAGTCAAAAACAACACATCACAGCAACTCCCTCTTTTCCAACCTTTCCACTGTTGCTCTTCACCTTCTTCCCTCCTTCCTCTAGCCTCCCGACCGCGACCTTCGGCGCGATTCGGCGGCGCGGCCGACCTCCCGTTTCGCGGCGGGGCTTTCTCCATTGCAGGTGTGACTCTTAAATCCTTATTCCTTCCCCGTTTTCCTTCTTTCCAAGCCAACTCTTTTTTTTCCCTTTTCCTTCTCTCCATTTCCTTCTTGCAGCAGATTCTCTCCTTTTTTTTTCATTTTTTTTCTTTGTTTCAAGGCTACAACCATTAGTGCTCAAACTTTATGGCTTCAGCCCTTGTATTTCTCTTTTTTTTTTTCCCTCATTGTCCTATCCTCTTGTCATTCCCCGTTTTATTTTATATTTCTATTTGTTTCAGAACTTCTAAGTTCTAGTCATGGCAGCACCATCACAAGGAGCTGCTCTCTTCACATGGTTTAGTGAAACCCACTAGTGATAATATTGACATTGCATGGCAATGGAATAGTTTGAAAGATATTAATAATAGGAAGAGTGTCACTTGTGATTTTTGTGGAAAAGTGACAACGGGTGGAATCACTAGAGCCAAAAGACACCAAATGTGTGTGAAGGGGGATGTTGATTCTTGTAGAAAGGTTCCCCCAAAAAAACAGCTTCTTAAAGAAGCTTTGGAGAAGAAAAATGCTTTGAAGGAAGCATATTTAGCAGAGATGCAAGAAGATAAGGATGAGCAAGAGGAAGTACGAGAAATTCATCAAATTAGAAGTGGGAAAAGGCCTTCATTAACAACTGAGTCTTCTTAGGCCACCCAAGAAAGGATATAATGTGAAAGGCCCCATGGATTTGCTTCTTCTAAAACCGTGAAGCACAAATGAAACTTGGAAAGGCTCATAGGCAAACAAGCATCAATGATGCTTGTGATAAAGAGGCAAGGGAAAGAACCATCCAATACATTGCTCGATTTTTTTATAGGAATGGGATTCCATTCAATGTTGCAAGATCAAAAAGCTTCAAGATGATGCTTGAAGCTGTTGGAAACTATGGTCCAATCTTAAGGCTCCAAGTTATCATGAGTTGAGAGTTCCACTCCTTAAAAAGGAGTTGGAATTTACAAAAGACATGCTAAAGAGCCATAAGGAACAATGGGGCAATTTGGATGCACAATTATGTCAATGCTTGGACGGATAGGAAGAATAGGACCTTAATCAATTTCATGGTGAATTGTCCAGAAGGGACAATGTTTGTGAGAAGTGTTGATGCTTCTCTTACATGAAGACGGGAAAAAGTGTTTGAGTTGTTGGATAAGTTTGTGGAAGAGATTGGAGAACAAAATGTTGTTCAGGTGGTATCTAACAATGGAAGTAATTATGTCTTGGCCGGTAAGAATTGCTAACTTAGTCTAATTGCCTTTTTTTACTTGCTTTGATTATTGGCCACTTAACTAGTTTCATTTAATTTGATTCTTCTTAGGCAAACTACTTGAAGCCAAGAGGAAGAATCTCTTTTGGACTCCATGTGCTGCACATTGTGTGGACTTGATATTGGAGGACATTGGAAAGCTTCCTCGAGTTAAGAAGACAATCTCAAGAGGAATAAATCTTGTGGGCTTCATCTACAACCACACATTGGCCTTGAACATTATGAGAAAGTTCACTAACAAGATGGAATTGGTCAGGCATGGAGTGACAAGGTTTGCTACAACCTTTCTTACCTTGCAAAGGTTGTTCAAACAAAAGCACAACCTTAGGAGGATGTTCACTTCAGAGGAGTGGTTGAAGTCCAAGTCAGCCAAAGAAGTAAAGGGAAAGAGGGCAAGTGATATTGTATTGCTAGCTTCATTTTGGAATGATGTGCAATATTGTATTATGGTTATGGGGCCACTTGTCAATGTCCTTAGGCTTGTTGATAATGAGAAAAAGCCTCCATGGGATATATCTATGAAGCAATGGATCGAGTCAAGGAAACTATTCAACAAGTTTTCAAAGAAAAAGAAGTGTTGTATAAGGATGTTTTTGCTATTATTGATAGAAGATGGAGTCACAACTTCATCATCCATTGCATGCAGCTGGCCATTTTCTAAACCTGAGTTTTATTATAGCAACAAAAGTATGGAGTTTGATGAAGAAGTGATGCAAGGACTCTACAAATGTATTGAGAGATTGGTTAGATGAGGAAGCTGACAAGATTGTATTGGAGTTACCTTATTACAAGAGGGCTAATCGGGTGTTTGGATCAAAGTTTGCAATAAAACATAGGAAGACACTGGTAAGAGTTTAGGATATAAATGTATTCGGTATTTCATTATTGATTATTGATAAACATAGCAAATAGCAATGTTAATTAATTGGCTTTGAATCACAGCTGAATGGTGGAGGAATTATGGATCATCCACTCCTGCATTATAGAAATTTGCTATCAAGGTACTAAGTTTGACTTGTAGTTCATCGGGATGTGAGCGAAATTGGAGCACTTTTGAGCACGTAAGCAAATATTATTAGTTATCACATTATTCTCCTTTACAAAGTTTCATTTAGTGCCTTAGAAGTTAGAACTAACTTTGAAATTTGAATTGAATTGTGAATTTGTGATGTAATAGATTCATTCAAAGAAAAGAAGCAAGCTTGAGCATCAAAAGTTGCAAGACTTGGTGTATGTCAAGTACAATCAAAATCTCAAAGAGCGCTTTGATTGTAGAGATGTGATTGATCCAATTGTCCTTCGTGATGTTGATGAATGTAATGAATGGTTGGTTGGACAAATGGACAAGGAAAGGGCTGAGGATGAATTAGTGTTTGATGATGATGATGGTTTGACGTGGGGTGATGTTTCTATTGCAGTAGGAGCTAGTGAGCCGCTCCAAAACACTAGGCTTGCTACAAGATCGAAGAGGCCTACTCCTACTATTGCTGCAAAGACTTCTAAGTCATCAAGAAAGAAAGGGAAGGGCCTATGCAAGATCAAGAAGAGGAATATTTTGATGATGATGAGGAGGAAACAGAGTCAGATGAGAATGAGGGTCAATATGAAGAGATTTTTAAGTCTAGTTCTAGTGGAGGGGAAAGTGATGAAGAGAACTTGGTTGTGGGGATGATTATGATGATGATGATGATTGATCATTGTCTCACTCATTGATGGGGAAGAATGTTTTTAGTTTTTAGTTTTTGTAGTCCAAGAAACTTAAGTAGTTTTGGCCTTTTGGGAATGGGAACTAGTGTTATATTCTTTCATTTTTTGCTTGGCCTTATGACCCTTAGTTTTGGCCTTTTGGGAATGGAACTAGCTTTGACTATTATCTTTTGTTTTTTGCTTGGCCTTATGACTCTTATTTATACACTAACATGAATACATGATGATGATTTTAGAGTATGATATGAATATGATATGCCTTTAAATTATTAGATGATTGAGTTTAATTGTGGATTTTTTTTTTATTATTATTTGAACATTTATATATGTTATGTACTTATGTGTAAAATACGATATTTGCACATATTTTTATGAAATAGCGGCCATCCTGCTATCCGCTATACCGCTATAGCATTTTTGAGGTTGGCCTTACGTGCCGCGATTGAAGATTGACTACTATGGATTGGACTACACCAAAGGTCAACCTTGAGTCCATATCTTTTAGCACTAGCCTTGGATGTGCTTAGAGAGCATATTCAAGACCCAGTGCCTTGGTGTATGTTGTTTGCAAACGATATGGTGCTAATAGCATAATCAAGAGAAGAAATAAATAGAAAGTTAGAATTTTGGAGGTATGTGGGTTTTGTATAAGTAGAAGTAAGACGGAATATATGGAGTGCAAGTTTGGCAAGAGACACACATTCTAACTTCGAAGGAAAACTTGAGGATGATACTATACCACAAGCTACAAAATTTAAATATTTGGGTTCTATCATTCAAATTGTTGGGCAATGAAAGGCCAACATGAAAGTAAGTTACATGTGGCGGAGATAAGAACGTTGTGATAGATGAATGGCCATACAAGACATGATAGAATAAGGAATGAACGCATTGGAGAAAATTGTGGTGGCGCTTATTGTAGAAAAGATGATAGAATATCGCCTTAGGTGGTTTGGACATATTTTGAAAAGACTTGTGGAGGCCCAAGTGATGAGAGTGGACCACATGAAGAATAGTACCATAAAAGAGGTAGAGGAAGATCGAGGAAAACTATAAGAGATATTGGGAAAATAATCAAAAGAGATTTAAGTGTCAATGATTTTAACATAAATATGATATATGATAGAGCTCTTGGCGTCGCCAGATTCAAGCCGACCCCACTTAGTGGCACAAGGCTTGGTTGTTGTTGTTGATAAGAGTGATCAGGAGAAATGGGGTAATACTGTAATGTGTGATGGCTGGACGGACAGCAAAGGTAGATCACTTACTAATTTTTCAGTTAGTAGTCCAAGTGGAGCTATTTTTCTAAAATCTGTTGATACTAGTGATGTGATCAAGGATGCCAAAAAGATGTTTGAGTTGTTGGATAACATGGTAGAAGAAGTTGGAAAAGATAATGTAGTTCAAGTTGTGAAAAATGGGGCTTCTAATCTTGTGGTAGCATGGAAAATGCTAGATGAAAAGAGACAAATTATTTTGGTCCCCTTGTACAGCTCATTGCCTTGATTTAATCCTTGAGGAAATTGAAAAGCTTCCGATGTTTTACAATATTGCTGGAAATGCAAAAAATCACAAGTTTCATATATAGGCATACATGGATCCTTAGCTTGTATAGAAAGTTTTCAAAGGAAGGGAATTAACTAGACTGTGATAAGGTTTGCAACTACTTTTCTCTCTTTGAATTGCATTATGCAACAAAAGAATGCTATTCCATCTATGTTTGCTTCGGAGGAATGGGTTGCTAGCCCTTATACTAGTAAAAGTGAGGCTAAAGAAGTGATGAACTTAGTTTTGGGAGATGCTAGATTTTGGAAATCTATCCAATATTTCCTAAATGTGTGACTCCATTTAAGTGCTAAGGCTTGTAGATGGAGATTCAATAAGTTTTGTGTACTTAAATTAGGTACCACGGTGCATGTTAAAAAAACCTAATAATTGTCTTACTTCTTGTTTAGTTAGGTACCATTAAGACAAAGGCTTCAATCCAGTCAACGAGGTATTAATTGGTTTATTTGAAACCAATGAGAGAATGGTTTCGAATAGAACGATAAGATTTTCAATTGATCAAAAACTTGAAAAATTCAGGCAGCTAAAGGGCTATTTGGAATGAGCATCGCAATAGATACCAGGGACAAGAAACAACCCGGTAAACTTTAACATTATTTTTGTTATTTTTTAGTTTTTAACTATTAGTTATATAGATATAATTTGCTAATTAAATTTTATATTTACTTTTATTTTAATAGTCTTTTGGTGGGAAAGTTTTGGAGGAGAGGGTAAAGAGTTACAAATGCTTGCCATGAAAGTTTTGAGTCTCACATGTAGTGCCATTGGATATGAAAGAAACTAGAGCACATTTGACCAAGTGCATACTAAGAAGAAACTATTTGGAGCAACAAAGATTAAATGCACTTGTGATTGTGAAGCATAATCTTCAACTTGAAAAGAGACATAAGCATAGAGAAGAAAAGGGAGAGACTTATGATGCTATATGCTTATCCAATATTGAATCAGATGATGAGTGGATTACCAAAAGAGGATCCTTGCTTACCCATTGATGCTTCTTCGATGGATATACATGAGTGCTTTAGTTTGGATGAAGGAGCTCCAAGCAAGAAGAGTAAGAGAGGTATTTAAATTTTAAAACTTAGAACAATCTACACTTTCATAAT
Organism: Dalbergia oliveri; assembly: GCA_030441495.1. Classification (NCBI taxonomy): domain Eukaryota; kingdom Viridiplantae; phylum Streptophyta; class Magnoliopsida; order Fabales; family Fabaceae; genus Dalbergia; species Dalbergia oliveri. The sequence goes on from JAMLFY010000012.1 coordinate 22,081,941, forward strand.
ACTCATAAATTCTTTTTTTCTCTAGGTCCAAGGAACTTAGATATTGGAAATTCTAAGGATAAGGAAAATCCATTATAGGAGATGAAAGTGAAATTGAAGAGATTGTTGGAGATGGGGAGGAAGAGCCTTTGATGTTGGAGGATGAGGATGACCTAAGTTATATTGATCTTGGGGAATGATGAAGCATGAATGATATTCAGTAGCTTATTAGAATCCAGGGAAATAGATTAGTGACTTGTTTGCTATCTCTTTTTGATATTTTTTGGATGGAATGAATTGCAAAATTTGTGCAGTCACTATTCTTTTTGTCATGGTGATTTTCTGACCATAATTTTGATATGGTTATGAATTATGACTTGAACCTTGCCTTATTTGAAGTATATATGGTTCAATACTTCAGTTAAAGATCACTTGTTTCCCTTTAAAATGCTAATATATAGTTATTCTTTATGTTTATTTACATGGAAAACATTTTTATGTTATTTCTAATTGTTGATCATATATCTTACAATTCCCAATACAATTCGATACATGATTCAAGAAATAAGGTTTCCGATACCCGATTCGTATCCCGGTTTGACAACCATGGTGGCCAAATGGCCGGACCATCACTCGCCATTCCTTCAGTGACTATTGCTGCCCTGTCATCTTCTCTGGTTGCCTTTGCTTGGATCAATGGAAGAGTGACACGACATTGGCCAGCGTTGTTTGGGTTGTATTAATCACCCATGGAAGGCCAGCTGCCATTGCAAATATGGCACTTCTTGTGGCCGCTCGCGTGTCTTCCCATCTTTCCTTTGTCGCACAGCAGATTAGCCACAATCTCCACTTGTGTCGCTGTCACCTTTGCTCGCACCGCTGCCACGACAGTAACCGTGGCATCTGCGTCATCGCCAACAACCTTCCTTTCTCCTTCCTCCATTCTGTCAACATAGTGTAGTGCTACCTTTGTTGTTGCTATTGGGGTCTCAATCGTTGAAGACCCTCGTCATCTGCCACCACCATGCACTTCTTGTTGCTTGCTCAAAGATTTGGTTTGCTTCAGTCCAAGCAACGACTTGAATGGCAGTGGCAACCTCTTGAACACTGTCTCTTCGAATCGTGGCCAAGAGCACTCAGCCACTATCATCTCCCACCATCTAAACCAAATCAGTGCAAGACCCTCCATGGCTACCTTCACCACCCTCAAGGAATCCTCCGCAATGACTCCTCGGGTCTAGAAGTACTTGTCAATGCGATTTGCTCAGCCATATGCATCTTCTCCTTTGAACAGAGGCAAAGCAGCTCGCATCCACTGTTCCACACCGACATTCCTTCAATTCGTTGAAGCATCATCATTTTCATCACTTCCACGTGATTCCCCCATTGCCTTGCTCTTCTTGTGGCTCTTGGTGTGTCATCATCCTCCCCCTTCCATCTTTCTTGCACGATCTTCTTGATCTTGGACAGAAGAGTCAAGAACCATTTCCTCTCTCAACTCTTTGCAAAGGTCCCTTATTTCTTTGAGAGTTTTTGCCCTCCGACGCTCTTCTTTGGCCTTTTCACCCCTCCGATGCTCTACTTGAGCCCTCTTGACGTGCAGTTTTCGTTGGATTTCCTAGTCTTCCATAACCATCCTCCAAATATGGTCTCCGGGTCATTCCCCCCTGCCTTACCCTGCCCTAAGTCTTAAATGCTGGAATTGCCTCCATGCTTGCTGCAGAGGTTAAAAGCCCTTCCCTAGATCAAGAAGATCTCTAATACCAGTGTTGAGACTGGTAACTAAAGGATAACAAAGAACTGGTGTTCATTGATATTTCTTGAAAAATTACACTGATATGAGGAAGAGTTAGAGCTCCTCAACTCTTCTATGACCCACTAATCAATTGACAAAAGACACTTAACTAATCTCCACTTCCTTTATTTATAGTCAACTCATCCCCTTACTAACTAACTCCAATAACTAATTCCTAACTGATAGGATCCTAACAAAAAGCTCTAGTGTCCTTTATCAGTTAAAAGATATGCACCTAATAGCAACAGTGCCTCCAAAGTCCAAGAGTCCCAGGCAACAATGTGGCTTTGTTTAGAAACCAAGCCTATATTCCAGACAGATATTGACACCAGTGTCAAAATCAGATACATTCATTTTTAAAGAAGACTATTTTACAAATCATGACACCCATTGAGCAGGGAATCACTCCTTTTGTTCCTCCTAATTCCTGTTTCTAGTCAAATCATAGTTAATTTTTTCAGTAACATTCTTTGCCCAAGAATTACTTTACTTTCATCAGAGAATAGAAGAAACACTAAAATAAAAAGGTAAATAAAAAATTGTTTTAAAAAAAACCTAAACCAAAGCTTAACTGTTGATTTATTGATGGTTGCAGTAATGGGATCCCAAACTTAAATTGTTTCTTTTTTTTTGTGTTTTTTTTCCCAAGGGGGGGGGGGTGTGGAGTTTTCACTATGTAGTGTAGCCAGAAAAGGAAGGGACCAAGATGAAGATGCAGTAGTTTCTAAATCTTGATTTCGATTTTCTTACCACTGAAGGTTGCCCCTTAATGATTCTTAGCATTGTAGGAGGAGGTGAATTCTTAGGAATAGCCACAGTCATATCATAAACGGCAGGAACAAATGAGCGCATATGGCTTACAGCTGAAACAAATCCCTGAAAACAATAATTGAGTAAATATTTCAGAGGAAACAGAAAAGAACAATGAGACTTAGTATAATGGCTAGCCCTATTAATTCATATATGTAACATTAAATGTGTTACAAATGTAAACTGGAAGAACAAAGAAGTAAGCCAACGTAAGGAAGCAAAAATGCAAAATACATAGTGAAAGTTGATATCTAACCTAGCATATAGTTCCTAAAACTATTATGCACAAGATCATTGGACTCATGCAACATAGTCTCTCTCTCTCTCTCTCTCTTTTTTCTGGTTAGACTGCAACCTAGTCTCCAAACTATGGAAAGAAAGACAAGGGAAGCAAAAAAGAAATACAAGATGACAAACTATTTAGATATCACCTTTGTTCTTGGAATCAAAACGTTTCTAGGAACAGGCAATCCAGTTGAAGCTGCATAATCCTGAGCAGCTAATAGCTTGGCCTGTGTGAAGCGTGTTCCTTCTACAAAGAGAGCCAACCAAAAGGGAAGAGGGAAATCCCTCAGTCGCTGAAGGCCTGACTGAATATACAATATAACAAGATTCGGATAAGATTCATAAATATAATGAAACAGCTTATGCATAGAGAGGGTGGGGAGAAATGGGTCAGATAGAGAGCGAATTTACATTAATTTTGTATCCCGGTGCACAGGTGACAAGACGGTAAGAAGACAATAGAACATTTAAGAAAATGAATCTCTAATCTTGTGAGCATAAGCATATATTTGAACTATATTTGAGTAACCCATACCTTCAATGTGCTTTCATCCTTGGCCCAACTTCTCTCCAGGAAAAGATACTCAGAAAACCACATTGACCAACCAATGACCTGCATAAGTATAACTTGCAGATATATCAACAATGACAGTAAATAATACGGATAAAATAAGCAGAACTTAATATTTTACTCATGACAAGTATGAAATTATGAGCTGAAATTATTCCGAGGTGATAGGAGAAAAAATAGTGTTTGTATCCACAAAGCTGATAGATTTCAGAACACCAGGTTCAAGATAATATATAGGGAAAATCATTGCATGAGCATATACCAAAGAAGCTTGAAGATATGAACATAACTGGAAAATATAAAACAATAGTTAATGATGTAACTGACTGAGTCATCTCTCCTTAAAGTTTAAGTTGATAAGTAAATACACATAAATGGTTTTTATATCTAACATCCTCTTTCACGCATGAGCTTGTTAAGCTTGAAATGTGGGCAATGCATAGGTCCACCATATCTTGTGTTAAAATTTTGACTTTTATATAGAAGAATAGGGGTAAGGAGGATCGAACTCCAAGGGGCTGTTTGGTTTGGGTGTTTTCAGTTTTCATTGAAAAAAACAGGAGTGAAAATGTGTTTGGTCTGAATGTTTGAAAAACTTTTTTAGAAAAACATTTCAAAAAAAAGAGAAAATTTGGAAACTTCAAATTGTTGTTTTCAGTCTTTCCTGCCAAAAATTTGAAAATGAGAAGTGGAAAGAGCAAACACAAGGTGGCAGTAGTGTAATATTAATGAACTTTCCTCTCTATGAAACCTATCAACCGCACCCACCCCTCTCTGCAACGAAGGCCACAATCTTCTTAGTCCTAACAAACCAGCTCGTGGAATTGGTTCATAAGGATTGTGATTATGATGACGAATTGGGAGATGTCGAAGTTGAGAAGTGGAGGGAGAGTACAATGAGATGTGGTTGAATGAGTTTGAGACCAAGTTTGCATTCCCTATTAACTTCCCAAATGGGTTCAAGATTGAGAGAGGGTTTAGGGACAGGTTGAGGAACTGGCAGAGGCTTCCATATACCAAACCTTATGAGAGGAAATAGGTTGTTGCTCATGTTAGGACTTGCGGTGGCATCGATCAGTATGAGAAGGCGCTGTTGCTGTTCTTCATGAATTGCTAAGCTTGAGTGAGGAGAAGATGGCTGAGGTTGATCAGTTGGCTCATTTTAGAAAGGACTTGGCAATTGAGGTTAATTTGCACACCCACCCAAAAAGATTAGGACTAAAAATTGATGTAAAAGATTTTGTTAGAATCAAATTGATCTCAAATAACAAATATTAGGACCAAAAATATCATTTTCTTTTATTAAGATTTTGTGAATATTAATAATATAATTTATTTAAACACATGACAGAGATTTTTTCCCTATTTTTTATGATCTTTTTTATATGTAAAAATTAATCCAGATAGGTATAAACATACAAAATAATGGCCTCAATATATTAATATTAAAAACAAAATTATTTCAATTTAAAATTTAATTTGAAATTTACATAAAATTATTTTCATAAGTTTTTAATTTATTAAAAACAAACAAACCAAACAAGTTTTCCACGTTTTCAGTTTTTGGAAATAGAAAACATAATCAAAACAAACATGTTTTGTAAAAGTTGAAAAATTGAAAATGAAAACTAATTTTAGAAAATGAAAATTTAAAATTTTTGCAGAAACCAAACAGTCCCTATTGGGTGCGTTTGGTTTCAGTTTTTGGTTTTCAAGATTTTATCAAGGAAAAATTGGACACTAGAAATGAAAACTGAAAACTGGATTTTGTAGTGCGTTTGGTTTGTAAAAATATTTCCTGTTTTCATTTTCAGAAAATGGTTTTCAATTTCAGATTTTCAAAATTAGGAAATGCGTTTGGTTTACAAAATAGATTCAGTTTTCAAAAAGTGAAAACAATGAAAATATGTTTGGTTTGTCTATTTTCAAAACCAAATTTAAAATAAAACAATCATACTTGTTATTAAATAATAAAATTTATATATATTTGATTTGCATTAGTTCATCTACTAAAAACTTGTTTGCACTAGAACAATGAGATAAAATTGAATTCACTTCTATTGGGAATTGATTTCAATTTTTCTTATGATTTGAATTCTCATATTTGGAATAAACAAGTAAATTACCATATAACCAATTGTTTATCTTACATTTGTGAATTTCTATATTGTTCTAAATAATTATTTTTATTTTAAAATATTAAAAATTATAATCCTAATTTCTATCAAACCCCACTCTTACTCCATCTGTACGCCAAAGATTGTCGTTGCATCGCCGCCAAGCATCGCCAAAGAGCACCTGCGCTCGCTTCGCTTCGCTGCTGAGCTGCAATGCGTCATCCGTGCAGTTGGTGTGTGACGTCCCAATGCTCCGCCACCCAACACCACCATTGACCACCCACGATGCTTGCTCGATCGCGATCTACAACTTGCCACCCGCGCAAATGGTCCGTGGCATCGCGATTTGCTTCGATGCCATGTTCTGCTCTCTACCAATGGCCATCCTTGCTCCACCGTCCTTCTCCTTCAAGGTTCCCACAAATTCATCTTGATAATGGGGCTTTTGGGTGTTATCAGTTTCAGTTGATATTTTGTTGTTGTTTTCTCTTTGTTCCTCACTTACTTGTTTGTTTGTTTGAGAATGAGCTTGAAGGGTGGCGACGTTGATAAGGAATGATGGATCTAGAAGGACATTTTTAGTTGGTCTTGATGTTGTTTGAGAAACAAAAGCAAGTTCTTTATAATTACAAGGGAGCCACCGTGTTTTGAAATGAAAATATTTTCACAGTGTAAGAGATATGTTGTTGACAATACTGAAATCGTGAAAACAACAACACCATTGGCCCTATTTTCTCCATGACTGTCTCCATTTGGCCCATTATTTTTTTATTGTCAAGGAGTTAATTGTAACAAGCTTAAAGCTTAATAAGCTTTAGCTTGAAGGGAAGTGTTAGAAATAAGGAAATATTTAATAATATTCCCATTATATCTTAGAATATTTCATATCATATCTTAGATTGATTTAGGTTGATCTTATCATTATAATTAGATTTTATCTTTGGCTTATAAATAAAATTACCTAGTATCACACAACACATAATATCAATATGTTTTCATACTATTGAGTATCTTGATTCTCTCTTGTTTCTTCCTCCACTATCTAAGACCCACAATTTCAAATTTTCAACAACATCTTTAACCTTCCTTGAGGCACAAGGTCTCTTACATAAACCTTGCTGGACAACTGACCATCCCACCAATTACCAATCAATAAAATACAGTACATCCCTACATTTCATAATTCATAATCCAACATCAAATCACAATATGTATGACACCCATGATCAAGTTATTAAACCATGATGACTGAATAAAAAGTGTCATTCCATCTTTTTATTTCAAAACCATAGTCAAGAAGCATACCGGCAGAAACTTTGAAGATTTCTTCATCACAGCAAGAGCGCTTCCAAGGCAACCTGAACGCTGTCATATGTTCAATAATCAATCAGTGGTTGAAGCACAAACCAAGTGTCACAGAAACACAATAACAACTACAAAATCAAAGATGCAGTGCCTTATTATAAAATTGCACAAATGTAAAAATAGCTATGTCGCATAGAAACGGGTACATATGTAGATACGAGGTCCAAAAATCTTCTAAGGTTATTGGTACGGGAGGATATATTGTATCAAAATATAAAATCATAATCAACGTACTTCATAATACTCAAGAAAAAAATATCTTGAGAAACACGAGATTTAAAAGGATGAAGTAATAGATTGTTTCATTAAAAACAAATCAAATAGTTTAATTGCAAACTCTGATGTTTTATTTTAATGCTTGACAAACACTACCCATGAGTACCCAACAAGTACCGGTACTAGTACATACCCAGTCCAGGTACAACAGCCATTTAATAGTACCAACGCTTCATAAAGGCTTAGATATGTGTCCTTTTTGTCCTTATATATTAAAATCAAACATTCCACAATATTGCATAAAATAAGCTACTAATGCTAGAACATATGTTAATATGTGTTCATTTGTTTTCACAAAAGATGTGAAAAAAAGAAGAAGAAAAAAGGTCACACTAAATAAGAAAATCACCTGAGCTAAAACCCATCCAACAAGCCAATCAATATCACTTCTGTGATTGGATATGACAAGTGCATGCTCTTTACCTGGAAAATTCAAGAGAGAATAAGATGATGTAGATTTGATGCAAGGAAACATTGGCCCCAAAATAACACCCTTTTACTTTCCAAAACACATGAAAACATGCACAACATAAGAAGAAAGAGAAAGAAGAGGGGGAAAGGCCTAGCACCAAATGCTTGGTACAAGAGACTTACCCATCATACGTAAGGTCTCACAATCAGTGAATACTTGGATCTGAAGGAAGAAAGTTCCAAATGAAAGGTTTGATCATTCCAAATGCAACAATAAAAACTATTAAATTGCAGTGAAGTTCATGATTTTCCTTCTTAGATACATCAGTTTTCATGATTGCAGCATGCAAAAGTAGTAGTTAAACGAAACATGGAGGCATGATGGCAAGTTAGACAACAGAAAAGATATCAAAACAATAGAATTTCCTTTGAATTCTTAATGTCATGGTTAACAACAACCAACTACCTGAACAATTGACATCTGTTAAAGAAAGCAACAACAAAAGGATTAAGACTAGAGTTTATACCAATACAATCTATGCAAGGAAAAGTTTTCATTTGACAAGGACTTCCATTATGGAATCACAAATCTCTTAATCTTTTGGTGTAAATAAAAAGAAAATCTATGAAGAAGAGAAAAGAATGAAAATCTCTGCACTATATTGTTCAGTACATCATGCCTTCCGAGCAGCAATATCCAATCTCTTCCTAAATCTCTACATATTTCATAGTTTTGGGTTTTGGGCTAGGGGAAATAGAATGAAAAACAAACTTTATCAGAAGGGAATTTGAAAAGTAACTACAAAAATGTTGAAGAAAACAAACCACATCCAATCTCCAGCCACATGGACCACAGTGCTATTCAAGTAGCACATCACCTTAGGATCTGTTGTCCATTTATACAAACAAAATGCTTTGAAATACTGAACAAAAGATCCTGTCATGTCATTGGGTGAAACCGCTAATCATTAAGCAAACCACACATCTATTGGAACATTTTCAAACCCATGAACAATGTAGGAATAGCTCACTATGGTCAAAAACTTAATAATTTCTAATTCTGGCTATAGTTCATAGCAAGGAAATGCATTTCAACAACAATTTAAAAATCCAATGCCATATCATATCATCTAGATACCACATAACATGCAAAATGCAAAAGAAGACTTACCACTAGCAAATAACGAACAACATTCATAGCTAACAACAGTGCAAAATACCGTCATAGAGAAGTGGGAAATTGGTTAAATACCTTAACTCCTGCCCACCAATCAATAAGCCATACAAGTTCCAGCCACAATAGTTCTGCTACTACCCTGTTGATCCGTCTGTACAAATTCTTTGACAGTGGCCGGACAAGGGCATAGCATATTGCCTGAGAAGGGAAAAAAAAAAAAAAAAAAAGAAACAAAATCAAGAGGCCAAATTAAGTAATTAAAGTAATCCAAGGGCTTCCTTACCCCATTTGTGCTCAGTTCTCGCTTCACAATTCATTCTCATACAACAAAACTCTCTCAGCTCGAAACAAAAAGGACATAGAAAACTCATTTCTGTTAGTTTGGTGTATGTGCATGATAAGCAAAGCTGAAAAATAGTCCTTATTAACTCTCTTCTCTCAGTAAACCAGCAGAAAATCTCTTCGCCTTATACAGTAAGTTAAGCAGTCGCTAGGAACAATCAAACAGCTCCGAGATATTCTAAGCAAATAGGTTCAAGTAAATGACAATGAACCAAACAAGCCTTTCACGCTATGCATCCCGGTGAAGATTCCCTTCAATACAGTTTCAAACCACCCCAACCCCAACCCCAAAAAGGAACATCTTACTTCTTCTATCAATAGCTAAAGAAAATCAATCAAAGTATTACCAAATTTCTGCGCTTCACAAAAAAATACAATCATAATATTTAGTGAGTGTACAGGACAATAAAAATCAAATCAAATAGGCATTGCATTTTATATTTTCCCATAAACAGCAATCCCAAAAGAAACAATAACCTTTTTCTAATTCTTTTATTTTTTATTTTTTCTTCTTCATCAACAAAACGTGTTTTGCGACGGAAGTTGCAGTAATCCAAAACAAATAACCGAGAGAACCTCTGGGTTTGAGAGCCCAAAAAAATCAACATGTCCTTTTTCCTCCGAATCGTTACTAATTTCCGGCAACCACAAAAAAAAAAAAACACAATTTAATAATAAATCAACCAATGCCATTTTTACTTATTATTATTATTACTGCCACTACTTTAAATGAAAACTGAAAGGGGTAGAAGCACAATGAAGAGAAGAGAGACCTGGATGAGGTTAACGACGAGGCCGGAGGCGAAGAAGAAGAGGCCCAATGGGACAACGACTGCTGCTGCAACAGCCATATCCACAACAAACAGACACGGACACAAATAAGGAAAAAATGCACTGTTGCTTCCGATGAATTGAATGAATGGGGTTGTGGTTAATCAACGTTGTTTTGAGGGATTCGGGTTTCCAGAGAGATCCTATTCTTTGCTAGTGTGATCTCCTTGTCTTCTCTTTGTTTTGTCTTCTGTGCTTGTGTATGTTTTTCACTGTGTAAATTAAATTAGTTTTTATTTCTGAGTAGACCCCAATTTGTTGCTCCACGAAAATACCACCATAGAAATTGCTCCCAATTATTTGTGAAAATAGATCACATTAGTCCATAGGAATATAAATAAGACAATTAAATTCATTAAAATGTGAAAAATATATCAATTTGTGCTTTATTCTTATTTTTAATTATGACAAATTAAGAAAGATATTTCTTTTCCGGAAACATTATTGCCACGCTGTTATATTCATTAGCAATCCTAATTAATGAATTATTATTTAAGTGTTACAAAATGTCCTTTATTCCATTTCATCATTAAATTAATAATTTTAATTCATACTTAATATTATTAATTATTGATATTATTGTTCAATTTTTCAATATTATTAAGAATTATTTTAGACAAAAACACCAATTTGATCCCTAGAATTATGTTGATATAAATTAGTCTTTTAAAATTTTAAAGTTCAAATTAGTCACATTTTAAATAGGAATAAATTGGTCCTCTATAAATTCTGCCTATGTAAAGGACCAATTTGCCCCCTTTTATTATAAAATTGTTGGACCAATTTGTCCTTTTTACAATGTGAAAGATCAATTTAACTTTCAAATTTTGCACTAATTTGTCACCTAATACATATATAAAGGATCAAGTTAGGTGTTTAGTCATTATTTTATTTCATTCAAATTTTATTAGAATTTAATTGAAATGCACTAAACTTAAAAAAATTTTATTATGCTTACTTTCAACTTCCTCTAGTTGAAAAGTCATGCAAAAGGAAAATTTTGATTTTAACAGTGTCAAATTCTTTTACACTATTAATATATCAAAATTAAACTCATTTTATTATTGCTATTATAATACCAGTTTTTTATACTTTCTATTACATGTCAAAAATTGTATTACTATGTTAATAGTGATATTTTATTGCATATCATATTTATAAGATACTTCTTTTGTTTCACAATAATTGTAAGTGTTGACTTTCTTATATTTGAGAATATCTGCTATTTAGACTATGTAAATAGTATTAATTTTTTCTTCCATTTACACCCTTAGTATAAATATATTAATTAAATAATTAACACATTTATCAAGATAGGTAATATCAACTCATATATTTTTTATATTGATTAATATTTTTTTGTTTTATTTAATATGTATATTGTTTGATTTTTAAAAATTATTGTGAAAGGAAGAAAGTATTAAAATGAAATAGTAATAAAATACAACTGCGTTTGGTTTAGCCGTTTTCAGGTTTCATTTCTACCGAAAATTGAAAATAGCAGTCAAAAGAAGTTTGGCTCCATTTGCTTGAAAATATTTTCATAAATGAGAAACAGGAAAACATAGCAAAAAAGCGAACAAAAAAAAGTGAGTGAGTTAACACAAAGGGAAGCACAAAGCCACTCAACATCTTCTTGTTCCGCCGCCGCATCCTCTTTCTGTGTTCCTCTGCTTTGACAGACACCAATGGCTTCTTCCTCTTTCGTTGCTCCATCCTCCGCCTCCATCCTCCATGCAAAGGTTGCTTATCTCGTTTCCACCTTTAACGAACTCAACCCATCAATTTCATTCTCTCTCTCTCTCCTTGTTTTTCATCCTTTTTAAAAGACTCGGTTTTTGTTCACCCCTCTTTTCCTAGAGGGGTTAACTATTGCACCAACTCATGAGTTTTATTGTTATTTTTTTTATTTTTTCTGTGTCTCAGAAAGATCTTGGTCTCTCTGGTTTCTCTTCCCTCGTCTCCCATTTCTTCTCAGCGATGCCAGAAGACTGGTTCCGGGAGAATTTGTTACTTGGTTGCAGCACCACAGCAATCTCAACGCCAGCCTTCTACCACTGGATCAGTTCGGTTGCTTTGTTGTTTTTGTTTTTAGACTAAACACCCATTATGTTCCATAAAAAATATTGGAGGCCAATTCAAAGTCTAAAATTAGTCCCTCATAATTCAAAACAGGTACAAATAACTGTCACGACCAATCTTAAGTCATCCATATAGGCTAAATGAACTATTTAGTCCAAGGAGCCTAAAATATTATCCCATTAAATTAAATTACAAACTTAAGTAATTGAATTCGAAAATTGGCAACCCCCTAAAACTTAACAACCTATATATCAAGTTTGATATGTTACACAATATAGTATCATAATCCAAATTTAACAGCTAATATATCCCAATAATTTCAGTTATACAAAATAATTATGCTTAAACTCTTACTCATACACATAATCAAAATACCCAACCTACGTCCTATAACTGCAAAATATTAGAGTCAATAACCAAAAAGCCTCAACTAATAATAGAGGCCTACCAAAGAATTTTCTAGGCAAACAACAATCCCAGAAATCTGCTATTCAGACCTGAAATCTAGAGGAAAAAGGAGGGGTGAGTCAAACAGACCCAGGAAGACTATAAACAAAGTGAACAAGAAAAACAGATCAATGCACGAGCATGTAATATAAACGGATAGACTATAAATCATACACATTTCTCAAAGCCAATAATAAAAATATAATAGTTCATACTTCCTATACTTCTTCCATGGTTTGCTCTTCGAAATTTTATTTCTAAGTAAAATCTCAAATAAATTACTCAACATATTTTCTCACTATTTTCTCCAATTCCTTATTCTCACATAAAATCTACTTCATCATCAAATACTCAAATACTCATGAGGGTTACATAAGAAGCATAAATCTTATTTAGAGAGTAATCTCAACCCGTCAATCACAAGATTTATTATTTGTCAAATAAGGTTCTTTCAAACTTTATCTCACTAAGAGAAACTATATGCACATAGGTCATTACATCTCTTCGCTACCAGTGGTAATATCATTATATCTCTTCCTATGGCGAGCAGGATTGATATTATATCTCTTCGCTATGGCGAGCGTATTGCCATGGTTTCTTTTCACTATGGCTAGCGATATTGCCATTGTTTCTCTTCGCTATGGCAAATGGTAATTTCATCTCATAACCCATCATGGTTTTTTTAAATAAATTTTTATCAAATACAATTTACAAATGTAAAATTCAATTATCATATTAATCTAATATCATAAACTTTTCAAATGCACATTGAAACAGCATATATCAAAATCATGACATTATAAAATCAACAAAGAAAGCTAGCAATAATTTCAACCAAATCATCAAGTCATATTTAATAACCATTATATTTAAGAAAATTAACTAATCAAACTAACCAAATAATCCAAGTAGCTTAGAATACAATTTTTATCAAATCTAATGAGTTAGTTTATCCCATAAAAATAATTTAGAATACTTCACTTGTAAATAGCCCACTCACAGGACAGAAAAAGAATGGGCCTTCTCTAAGATTCAGAAGGAGTAGCTCACCCATCAAGAATCTAGCAAACATAAGCATTTTAACAAGTTTAAATAATTTATTTTAAAATAATTTATCAATTAGAGAGCCCATTAAACAAAACTCCAAATTTATAGAACCTAGGGTTCCTAAGAATTAGAGAAAAATTAAGCGTTTACTCTACCCATTACAATCTACTAATATTAAAGCTTCTAACTTATTAGATTTGTACTTAAAATACCAAACATATACTCATCAACCATTTTTAGAGCTCACTAGTTCTTAAGATATACCCTAAAGTAACCAAAAAAGAAATGAGATTGAGATTGAAGACTTACCTTAAAATTTAGAAACTAATGAGTATCAAGTTTTGATAACAAAAATTAACAACTATGTGATTGAATGGTTGAAAGTGGAAAAAGAAAATGAAAAAGAAGAAGAAGAAGAATGAAGTGGAAGCAGAGAGAGGAGAAAAGTAGTGAGAGTTTGGTTTGGGACGGAGAGGGTTCTGTGGTTTTAAAACCACGTCCCCCTTTTCTCTCTCTCTCATATATATATATATATATAAAGAATTACCAAACTGCCTCCCACTTAAATTTTTTTTTCACTTTACGTTACATCACTCTACCTCCCTCTATAGAGGGACTAATTCAATCCATTTTTGAACTCCGTGGAATCAATTTGAGACTTTCAAGTTCTAGAGGACTAAAATGGGTATTTTGTCTACTTCTTAGATACCCTTTTGGATTTTTGGGTTGTTTGTTGATGATTGAGGCTTGTTTTGGTTGGTTTCAGGTAAGACCAATGACGATGACTGAGAAGATCTTGGCTAGAGCATTTGAGAAACCCATTTGAACCCTGGGGATAATGTTTGGGTTAATGTCGATATTTTAATGGCCTATGATGTGTGCGGCCCTGTTCCCTTGGCATTTTCAAGAGGGAATTTGGTGAGGATACTAAGGTAATTTAATTGGCTTTGGACTGTTGTTCAATTTGGTGAGAATGCTAAGGTAATTTAATTGGTTTTTATGTTGGCATCTAGATTTCTTTCTAAGTATAGATTTGATGTCTCAAAATTGGAGCCACTAGTTAGTCGATATATTGTTTATCTTCAATGCAGATATATTTTGATGGTATCTAATGCCTCCACTATGTCACAGCTAATATAATGCTCATGAATGTTGCAGCCTTTCTCCAGTAATTGTGCTTTGGAAGAGAGTGCAAAGATGTGAAAATTGATAGAGTATACATAGGATCGTGTATAGGTGGAAAAATAGAGGATTTCATGGCTTGCTAAAGTTTTTCTAACATCGGTAAGCATTGTATTTTCCTATTTTGTATATAAATCTTATAAAAAATGTTGATTTAAGTTTTGAAAAGATATTACGGTGGCTTTCTTTTTTCCTATTATGTATATAAATCTTATAAAACTGTTGACTTAAGTTTTGTGGCTAAGTTCTAACTTTCTAACTATATTTATATACAAGGCTACATTTACTGCTAGTTTGCAACATATAACTAGTTAGTATTCTATGACCAATGTCTATCTAAAATTGTGTTGGCCTTTTCTGAATTTTTTTTTTTGTATGATATTTTGTCTTGCATTGCAACACTTACGTCTTATACTACGTCCTATACTTTTTATGACATGTTTGTGTCAATGTCTCTCATGAATCTTATAATTATTTCTCCTAACAAAAAGCTTGTTATTTGCATCTGAGGTAAAAAGGTTAAAGTTCCATATTTCTTGTTCCTGCAACATAGAAGGTTTGAAAATATTTTCATGTTTCTATTTTTGTATAAGAGGATTTAAGTTAGTAATTAATTCCTCGCATGAAATGATGCTAGATGAATGTTTTCTAATATTTTCTGATATATTTATCACTATTGATGGGTTTTAGGTTTAATGGACTTGTATAGCATTCCATCCTTGGTCTGGTGGTAAGACTTGCTCTAGACATTTGAAGAAGCTGGGTGTGACACACCCAGTCCCTAGTTGTGGTGCTTGTAGCACGCTTGAATGAACCTCAGTAAGTTCCTATCCTTTTGTCACGAGTAGTAATATTTTAAAGCATCTCAAGTTCCATGTATATTATGAGTAAAACCATATTTTGGCCTCTAAAAGATGTATCTTTTATCAACTTAATATTTTTTCAAGGTAGTTCCTAAACTTGAAATCCCCAAATTTTTTGTCCCTTAATCATTGAGCTTATGTAAATTTGAATGTTAATTTATAATGTTAAATAGATGGCATGTTGGGCTAAAATGGTGTTGTTTGGCCAAGATGCTCTTCAAAATGATGTGTGTACCTTAAAATAGAATTTTATGTGTTAGGACCCCTTAGAATATTTTCCCACTATGTAATATGATCCATGTACCCTTATGCTAATGTAGATGTTACGAAGAATAGGAAGACACATGTAGAGAATGGGAGCATGTGACTAAGGGAGTAAGGAAAGGGTTTTTAACTAACTGCCACATAGGCAAGGTTTGTGGAGTGAGGGAGTGAGTATTTTGTTATGGGAAGGATGGGGGAATGCAATATAAGGGCAGGGAGAGCTACCAAGGGGTGTCTAAGAATTGGAATTGGGCTGGGAAGTTTTAGAGTCTCTAATACTTGGAGTCACTTTACATTTTCTGTTTGTTCTTAATACATACATAATATACACTCATCTTCTATAGTGAATTCTTATAGCATTTTCTATCCATATCTATCTCCTATGGCTTGGCACCTAACAAATGGTATCAAAGCTCCCAATCTTGGGAGCCTTGTGCCAGAACCTATAGCTGCTACCCCTGGAGTTAAGTTAAAAAGAAGATGAAGCAGATGATGAAGATGGAGCAGAATTTGAAGAAAATTAAAAATCTAGTAAGAGGCAAGCACCACCGTCGACTTTCTGTGGGAAGGTGATGAAGATTGGTGGTGGAGAGGAAGGAGATCCTCCATGGCCGATTGGCCTCCTAATGGTCGTGAGTTTTTAAAATCATGAGAATGAAGCGAAGAAGGGGTGAAGATGTTGAAGTCGAGATTGTTCACCATTTTTCATGCTCTGATTTGATTGAGATGGAGGAAACAATGGAAGAAAAGGAAATGGGAGAAGTGACTTTTGGTCACACTTCTATGAATTCTATTGAGGAGGAAGAATTGATGGGTGAATGACGGAAGAGGAACGCCATTAGAGATTAAGGTAGTGGTAGTGGTTATCGAGGATAAGACGACAACCATTCTAGAGGTTATTGGGAGCGAGGGCTTAAGCGTTACATCCATTGTAGGCCTCGAGTGACGCAAAAGGGAAAACGAAAAGATAAAGCCACATCATTGCATTCAAGTAGCAAATAAGGCCAAGTCACACGAGGGAGATGATGGTGGTTTGCATGAATACGATGCTAAGGGTAACGCCATCAAGGTTGGTATGGGTGTTAAGGTTGACTAACCAGCCTGGAACCACTAGATTTAGAGGCGATGACCGATACTAGAAGAAGAAGCTTAGAAGAAAGGAGTACGTGATTGATATGGAGAATGATGTTTTGCGAATACTTACTGACCACCCTTCATCGCCAAAACCGCTTGACCCGAACCCTGTATAGAAGCCAGCGCAATATTGCCATCGGACCACGAGGACGTAATAATCATTGTAGCGGAGTTATTGGCACAGAAAATTTCCCCTAATGACTTCGCGAAAGTGTGAAAGAAAGATGAGGAGAGATTGGCATGAGGTTTGGCAAGTGAGGTATTGGGCCTCTTTTTGGCATGATAGGCTAAGCCCAAAAGGATAAAAACAAGATGATCTTAATTAGGGAAGTAGAATAGACTTGGCTAAAATTTTATTTTGGCTTAATGGACTTAGCCAAGGATCATTTTGTGAAGTTAATGGGCCAAATACCATTATTAGGCCATAACAGAGGAGCTTGTATTTTCTAAAAGCCTGAAGTTATGTAACCCATTCACTAACCATGGGAATTGTTGCTCCACTAGATCCAACATGTAGTTATCGAGTCTTCATCTATCAAGGTGATTTTTGTTCCCTTGGGTTTAAGCGCCATTGGAAAGGAGTGGTTACTCTTAGGATTATTTCATGGGAATACAGTGGGGTCACAATTACAAAAGTGCTTCCAAATAATGAAGTTATACCTTCTACCACAATCTCTATTACATTGAAGAATCTGCATGTCATCACTTGGTTGATAGAAAATTCTGCTTCACTTTTCAAATCCTTGTATACATCACATACCTCTAAATTTTGCATTGGTTTTCCTACTCTTATGATTGATAGGGATAAGGAGTTAATAACCATATGGGAGGTTTGACACTATATGGAGTTCTTTTCTTTGAACACTCAAACTCCTAAGCCTGAAAGAAGTAGATCTGCTACAAGTTATGTGAAGTGGAAGGAGGCAGCCATAGATGTGAACTACTCTGAGAAATGGACTTGTCCTAGCTAAAGGGTCTTTTGGAGATGCTAGGGAGGTATCAGAAACACTCATAAATGCATTATTGTTGGTTATACTTCTGTTATGTTTGTTTTGTGTTGAAGGTTCAACATCCAATTTTGATGATGTTTACCTTAAAGGCGATGAGTTTGGTGCACGAGAATACTCCATCCATTGTCGATATAGTTAAGGTAGATCTGTGTATCTCTAACCTTGAATTCTTCAATCCTACCTGGGATTTTCTGAGACCTTTACTTTTGAAAGCAACTAGTAGCCTCAAGTTTCAAGGGAGGGTTTTAGAAACTAGGGCCCAATTATTGACAAAGTCTGACATCAACAAGCAAAGTGTGCATAGGTTGAAGAAGCATCAAATAAGCTTAAGCAACCTTTAATCCTTCTCCATGCCACTCTGTAGACTTCATACTCCAAGATGGGCATCCTGAATGTATTATCAAGCCTGCCCAAACAAGAATTCTGATTTGGGGTTTTATTGAAGAGAATATGGAGGAGAAGGGAAATTGCTATAACTCATCACCAAAGCAATTGGTGTGCTTGCTTGGTTAGCTAAATTTGGAGTTGATAAAATAACAATAGCTATAGGCAATGATGGATTTGACATGGGCATACTTCCTCGAGCAAATATGGGGCTTAAAATTAATGGTGTAGGAAGAGTGTAGGCTATTATGTTGAGCAATCATGAAGATTATTTGTTACATATTCATGACAATGAAGAAACTATGGGTGTTGGTCATGGTTCAAATCCATGGGACCCAGGTGGATGTGCCTATGTAACAATCGTTCTTTCCTCCTTTTTCATGATATGGGACCCAAAAGGAAACCCTTTATTTTCCAGCACTATTATTTTCCTCTATGTACATCACCTTGAGGACAAGGTGACTTTTAGGGGGGAGTTTACCACTATGTAATATGATCCATGTACCTTTATGCTAATGTAGATGTTATGAAGAATAGGAAGACATGTGTGGGGAATGGGGAGCATGTGACTAAGGGAGTAAGGAAAGGGTTTCCTAATTAACTCTGCCACATAGGCAAGGTTAGTGGAGTGAGGGAGTGAATATTTTGTTCCAGGGAGGATGGGGAAATGCAATATAAGAGCATGGGAGAACTACCAAGGAGGTGTCTCAGAATTGGAAATAGATTGGGAGAGTTTCAGAGTCTTTCTAATACTCTAAGTCGCTTTACATTTCCTGTTGTTCTTAATACACACATAATACACACTCATTTTTTCTAGTGAATTCTTAGCATTTTCTATTCATATATATCTCCTATGACTTTGTACCTAACATTATGCATGCATACTTGCTCCAAGGGATGTGTAAAAGCTGGCATACCAACATTGTTTTAGCCTAGTTGAGTGAGTTAGATATGTCATGTCATCTTTCAATGTATGGAAAAGCTTTTAAAGTGAACAACATAAAACTAGAATAGATGGAAGAATGAAAAAAGCTGGGGATTTCAAGTTTGAGGGTTTAAATTTGATAAAATCTATCGATGGAAGAAATTAATGAAGGATATATGATTCTTTTAGGATATGTTTGAGTTTGGATTTTGGAGTGGAGGGGAGGGTAAGAAATGGCTTGTAGTGTAAGATTAAAATTTTATACTACAAGTCCTTCCTTCCCTCTTTTAAAATTCTAATTAACAAACCAATCCTTTGGGACCAAAAGAAGGATTTTACTGTCTTTTATCCCTATTACATTGAACTAATTGCTGCTATCAACATTGATCTATCTTTGGCTAAAGATAATCTATTGCATATGAATATTATTTGTTCATTCCTACATGGTTGTATCGCACAAACTTGAAATGTCTTATTTAAGGGGAAAAAATTTTAATTGAACCCTTCAGCAATGAAAATCATTCGCAAGTGAAAGAAACCTCTTTTCTTTTCTTTTTCATTTTTTTTGTAATTAACAAAAGTTGTATAGCCCTTCTTAATGTCACACTAGGCCAACTAATAATGTTATGCTTAGGATAGTGTTTGGAATTATTAAAATTATGAAATGAATTGATTTGATTAGAAATGATTTGATTTTTAAGTTAAATCTTATGTATGGAATGATTAAATAAAATTGAAAATGAATTAATTTAAAAATTCATTTTTATGTCTAAAATACAATAAATTGCGTTTGAAATTATTATAATAGGAAATGAATTGATTTAATTTGCGTGTAAGTTTTAAAATCAATTCATTTCAATCCAAATCCTATAAAAAATCAAAGGATTTGAAAATTAAAAGAATGGAATTTGATGGAATTACAAATCAATTCATTTTTCAATTATTTTTAATTCCAAGCAAATCAAATCATTTCGATTTTCTTTCTCATTCCAAACACACTTTAGAGGATTAAAGGTGGCAACTGATGTGATGAACAAAAGCTGGTATTGGCTTCATATTTTAGAGGAAAACTGATTAGGTGATTTGAAAAATGGTTATGCCTTTCTGATTGTCATGAAGAATCAACTTTGTTTAGTAAAATAATTAATATTAGTAGTGGCATTAGGTGTAATTAGAAATGATAGAAATGCGCTACTACAACAAAGCTTTTTCCAACTTGGTGGAGTTGGCAACATAGATCAAACAAATCGGGTCTAATTAATTTCATAGATGGTCATAGATAATTTTCATTTTATTTTGAAACTTGACAAGTAACTAATATGAAAAGCATAATATGCGAAAGAAAATAATGTAGAAGGTTTGTTGAAAATTGAGGTAGTTTTATGATGGTTATTGTTGAGAAACGAGAAAGTCATATGAGGAATCTTTGTGTCTCAACTACACAATAAGAGAGAGAATATATAGACAATATGCAATAAATACACAATAATGAAAAATATTATTTTTTCCTAATTACAAATATGATATTCCTAATTACATATATCTACAGATTCTAACATTCCCCTCAAGTTAGGGCATATAGATCATATGCACCTAGCTTGTTACATAGGTAACTTATTCTAGGACCTTTCAATGATTTCCTGAGAACATCTCCATTTGACTTTTCAATGATTTGAGTCAACTTTGTCTTGCAGGTTGACTTGAGCCACTTGAAAGTAGTGCTCTGCTCGCACAAGCTACCCATATGCATTGTTGCTGGAAAAAATGGAGAGATCCATTTTCCGACTCATCTCCACCCTTATTGGCCATCGGTTCTCGTTCCACTCTACCTCGGATGGGTTGTCGTCGTCGCTCCTTCTTATGACTCCTTATCTCATTGTGAGCGTAAGTCATCCTCCTTCTCCGCCTTATCGAGACGACCCGCCTCGTGCGACGACCTCCCTTCGTCGGCGATGGTGGTTCCAGTGTCGCCGATCATTGTCTTGGCTTTGCGAACCGCTCGAGCTATAATCTCGTCTTGGTTCTTCAATCTGGTAAGTCATAGTCGGTCAATTCGCCATGGCACGTACATTTTCCTCTTGCATCTCGACTAACCTTTGCTCCACATCACCCAATCTAGCCTCCATTGCAACTTGCGTGGTCACCATGTACAAAGCTCCTAAGATGGAGAGCTCTAATACCAATTATAAGAACTGATATCACATGAGTAGAAATAGAGCAGAAGTTGAATAAATTCCTTAGAAAAGAGCAATACCGTGGATTATTAGCTCCCTTCTTCTTGTTGTGTATCGTAATCAGAAAAATAAAGGAACAAATGTATGTGAATCAACTAGGTGTTTGAGACACCTAGCACCCTCCTAGTCCTACTTCTTTTCCAACTTTCTGAGATGCTCCCCTCAACACTCTCCCTCTCCCCACATATTTCCCCCACTGCTTCCCTAACAAAATCAACATTACATTTACCCCTCCCCACTAACCTTGCCAACTAGACAAAGTTAGTTACAAGTCCCTCCCCCTTCTCGGCCACATGCCTTGCCCGTGTAATCATCTCTCCTTTTGTTCTTTCTACTATAAACCTTAGCATAAGGTAAAACAATATTACTTAGGGTAACATTATAAGGGCAGGGGTAATATGAGCAATATTTATATTTGGGGTCCTAACACATTATGTCTTGGTAGCTATTTAGATTTTGAAGAATATAAGGATATATGGTTCTAAATATTGAAGTAAGCAACAGGCTTGTTATTTAATAGCGTGAATAACTCTCTAGATTTTGAAGAATATAAGGATGTATGGTTCTGAATGTTGAAAGCAGGCTTGTTATTTAATAGTTAGTGAATGAATGCTGCTTTGCTACCTGGTTGCATTTATATGCTTTCTTCATAGAGTCATAAATGAGATTGAGAATCAGAATAACTAATTCCATTGCTTGTGGCCTAGTTTTGCAGGTTTGTGTTTGAACCACAAATAGGAACTTCCAGGGTGAATGGGGCATAAGGAAGGTCAAATATATTTGGCTTCCCCATATATAGCTTAACATCTACATTGACTAGTTTCGTCACTGATCCAAATGAGTTCTTGTAGTAGGTTATTATTATTATTAATTCCCTTGTGATCTATATCTTGGGGATTTTGTGTACTATAGCCATTGAAATTGTAATCTATAAAACTCTACCTATTCATTCATATTTTTCCCTTCATGAAACCTTGTGACTGTTAATGGATTGGTGTAGTTTTTTTTTAATTAATACTAGTTGGTGCTTAGTTTTAGTACTGAAAAGGATAGGTTTTAGTATTCCATTTTGGTTGTTGTTGTTACAATGTTTAGATGATTTCATATTTTATATTACCATGTCCTTAGAACCATTCAATTATGTGGCTAATTAATTAAGATGAACATAAGTTAAAATTTGATATCTGCCATCCACACTTTTCTCTGAGTGTATAGTTCTAAGAGGGGCACAAGGATACAAGAAGGTTCCAACTGAAATTGGTCCAAATGCCCCCAAGGCTCTAATATTCAAGAAAGGCCTTCATGTTTGAGTTATGATGCAGGCTTTATGCAGAAACAAATGTCATAATCACATTAGTTTTACCGTGCATGAATATGGAAATGACTTTGTCTATGCTATGATTACACTTTAAAGTCTCCAAAATATTTGGCTTGCCTAACCCGTCAATTTTAGCAAGTTGGCGGATTTGGTCTAGGTTGATGTGTTTTTTTTTCCATTTAAAAAAATAGAATACTAGTATTACTTTGAGACTAAATATTAGTTTATTGTTATTGAACACAGTATCCTGGTATTGACTTTTAAGACTAAGTTATTTTATTATTATAATTGTTTATGTTAGAATTGTTTTACTATTTTATTGGTGTCATTGTTAATTTTTTAAAAATTCTTTGAAAAAATTCATTAATGTATTAAAATAAAGTTTATTACTTTTTATAATTTTTTAATCATTTAGCGGGCTAGTCGTAAACCGCTAACTCATCAAAAATGGGACTTGGCGCTATTTGTGCCCATTTTATTTTGGTAGCCTTAGTTGCTCCTCTCCATTTTTTGCAGGCTTTTGGGGTTCTTGCCCATTTTGACACCTCTATCATAGAATATCTGGTAGTCATTGACTATTATGGTTTGCATTGTAGACTTAAAACCATCCAATCAACCCTTGGTGTGAATTAAAAAGAGTGTTCATCTCATTTACCTTTCAAACCATGAATTAAAAGCAATATATAACTTCTTATGAAGTGAGTTGACAGAAAAAATATAATTATTATTATTTATTTTTTAAAAGAATATTGAAAATAAAAAATAAAAAGCATTTTTTTAGATACAAAAAAGTTAAAAACAATTAAAGCAAACAAATGAAAAATATTGGAAAAAAAAAGAAAACTTAAAACTTAAATTAAATAGTCTAAATTAGCAACAAAGATAATATCATACCATCTATCACTCGAAATTGAAGCTTAAACCTAATCCAATTAAATTGTTAATATCCACCAACATGATGGAAGACAAAAATAGTTTTTCATCACACACTAAATAAATGCCACGAGATGCAAATGTTGTGAACTTATCACATTAGTAGCTAAAATCCAATATGCCCCTATGGGAAGATAAATTAAACACAAAAACTATTTTACATATAAAGAAAATAATCTTCATATGAAAATACAAAAGTAAATATAAACATTGTCACAATTCATAAAATCTTTTGTGATTTTCATTATAATAGTGTCATTACTTAGCTCATTGGCATGTGAAGAATTGAGTTGAGAAGACATTTGACTTCTTTTTTAACATGAAGAGCTACAACTTGTCAACAACATTTGCTTAATGATGGAAATAATTAAATATGAATTGAAATTAGTTACAAAAAACATCACTTATTTCTGAACTCTGCAACAACTTTGCGTGATGTATTGAAAAGTATATTCAAAATCAAACAACAATTTTGGACATGATGTCATTGCATTTTTATTTCAATAAAAATAACTCATAAGCTACTCAATCAACTTATTATTTTGAATCAGTTATAAATTCAAGTACGAAATAGCATCACACACCTTTGAATTTTCTTGCACAAAGAAATTGTAAAATCAACATAACAAGTTCCGCTCCATCAAGATTAGGGTGTGTTGATACATCATGAACAAAACTCCCCTACAAAGTCACTAGTAATTTATTCTTCCTACATAGATAATTATCAAATTTGTTATATCATTTTAAAAAGGCCGTAAAATAATTTAGCACATAATTGATTTTATTACTTACTTAATATCGTCAAGTAGTGGTTTAATATATTTACTTGGTGTACCATTGATATATTGTGTTTTTAGATAATCTTCTCCAACAACCTCTCTAATAACATTTGCAATGAAATAAATGTAAATATCATATATTAGCATATAATAGCAGTGAAAAAGAAACAACACAAGAAACAACTTACCAAATAAGTAATGCTCATAAGCTTAACAGGAAATTAAAGGTTCAAAAAGAAAAGGCTTGAGAACAAACATGTTCCATCAAAATCAAGACCCAAAGAAGTAATATGCATAAAATTTAATTTATATGTATGTCGAGTGGGCTTGAAATTCAAATTGTTGGATTTCAATGTGAAATTTGACATAACATACTAACCCCATTCTCTAATAATTATAACATATTAAATAAGTATATTTTTATTTTAATGTTTAATTCTAAACATTTATTATCCTTTCATTGTCTAAATAAATTTAAAGAAATTTGATACCCAGCCAAGCCTTGACACAGGACAACATCCAGCATGTACTATAACTGACAAAATCCAACATGGCCTCACCATGGTGATCGATTTCCCCAAATTGCTAGAGGCTGTTATAGTAAGTGACACATAATTGATGGTCAAGTAACATAACTTTTCCAAGCAACTTCATATCTTGATTGAAATTTTGATTTTCAAGTTTTAAAATTGGTCTTCCTTGTTTTGATTTTTGCATTCTTTAGTTTATTTGATAAATCCATTAGCTGAGCTCCACCTCCAAACTAGCCGATCTCAACCACTTCTTGCCTGAGCTCCATTGCCATCCTTGGTTGACCTCATCACCTCTCAAGTTGAGCTCTTGCCATCTCAGGTTCATCTCTATCACATCCTAGCTAGTCTCCATCACCTACTAGTTGAGTTCAGCCTCCTGCCAGCTGAGATCATTCTCCTCTTGGCCAAGCTCAATTGCCATCTCTTTATCACCTTACCACCTCCCTCCACTTGGCCGATCTTAATTGTCATCTCTGTTGACCTCATCATCTTGTGGCCAAGTTTTGTTGCCATCTCTAATTAACCTCCATCATATGCATTAGTCTTTGCCACCTCCTGGAAATTTCATTGATAGATAAATTGGTCCCTGACAAAAAAAATTAGTGTTAAGGTCCTTCATAATTGTAAAAATAGGACACTATAGGTTTCTGAAAATTACAAAAATAGGTCGACAAGGACATACCATGGGGTAAGGGATAGATGAAAATAGCAAAGGATCTAGGACTGGGATAGGATGGAGCTCGTCGAGAGGAATTGGAGCTCATCGGAGGGGAAGAGCTCAACTAAGGATGCAAAGCTCGACTGACAGGTTATCGAAACTAAAAGGCATATGATGGGGGTTAACCGAGATGTCAAAGACTAATTTGTCCATGAACGAAATTGTTAGGAACTTATAGCATCCTTTTTTTTTATCGGAGACCAATTTGTCCATCAATGAAATTATCAAGGACTAATTTGGGTGTTTACTCTATTTTTTTGTCAAGGACTAATTTATCCATCAATAAAATTGTTAGGGACCAATTTGGGTATTTACTCTAATATTAATGAAACATTTCTTTCTTTTTTACCTTTGATCAATGGCAAGAACCCTATAGACCCTCACCCATCGACCATTGTCATCATAGTGTGCTCCGTCTCTTACACATCAGGACACTTAAAGTTAAGAAAAATCTAACTGAATAAGGTGACAAAGAGAGGAAAGGGGTAAAGATTGTAACATCTGGGCACACTACGTATCACCATCCCTAGTGTGAATGTAATACCTGTCATGTAGATATGGTCCGCTTTGAGGCCTAATTGGGTGCCCCTCACGGATTTGCTCTTCCCTACTCTCAAGGGAAAAACTCATTTGCATGGGGAAGGTATCCACACCCTTATAAGGCATGCTTCATTCTCATCCCCAACCGATGTGGGATTAGTTCCACCCCTCTTAGTGGGGGCCAATCCTTGTTGGCTGGCACACCGATCCCAAGACCGGCTCTAATACCATCTATAACATCTGTCACATTTGGTCACGCTACATATCGACGTCCTAGTATGAGTGTGACACATGGCATGCAAATATTGTCCGCTTTGGGGCCTAACTGGGCGCCCTTCATGGATTTGCTCTCCCCACTCTCAATGGGAAAATGCGTTTGTATGGGGAGATATCTACACTCTTATAAGACATGCTTCTTCCCCCAACCAATGTGGGACTAGTTCTAGTGGTCTGTGGTCTGGATTAAAAAAGGATGTAGCTATTTGGTTAAGCAAGTGCTTGATCTATCAAAAGGTGAAAATTGAGCATCAAAAACCTTTTGAAATGTTGCAATCCTAGAGATTCTTGAATGAAAGTGGGAAAACATATCTATGGATTTTGTAGTGGGTTTGCCTAAAGCCCAGGCTAATTATGATGCCATTTGGGTGATAGTGGATCAGTTAACTAAGTCAGCCCACTTTTTGCCCATAAGAGCTACTTTTTCCTTGGACAGTTAGCACAACTCTATCTTAAGGAGATTGTGAGGTTACATGGGGTGCCATCGATGATAATCTGAATAGAGATCTATGATGTATGTCACGTTTTTGGGAGCCTTGCAGAAAGCCTTTGGTTCTAAATTGTGTTTGATTACTACATATCACCCTAGACGGATGGCCAATCCAAGAGAACTATTTAAACTTTGGAAGACATGCTGAGGGCATGTGTTATGGATGAGAAGGGGAGTTGGGACAAATACTTACCTTTTGTAGAATTTGCCTATAACAACAGTTGTCATGCTAGTATAGGTATGGCTCATATAAGGTTATATATGGTAGGAAATGTCAATCCTTGTGTTGGTATGAATTGGTTAGCAGAGTGTTTTAGGACCTGATCTTGTAAGGCAAACTCCTAGCAGATTAGGAGGATTAGGGAGAAAATCCTTACAACCTAGAGCAAGCAAAAGAGTTATGCTGAAAAGAAACGCCCTTTGAGTTTCAAGAAGAAGAACATGTATTCCTTAAAATTACTCCCAATAGGGATAAGACGCACAATGATGGTTAAGAAGTTGAGTCCTAGATTCCTTTTTCCCTTCCAGATCTCCACAGTGTCGAGCTAGTGGCTGACCGTATGGCCTTACCCCTTTATCTTTCAAACCTCCATGATGTCTTCTATGTGTCTTAGCTCAAAAGTACTATTAGTCGAGTCATGTCCTTGAGTTAGAACAAGTACAATTAAGGGATGACCTGACCTTTAACCTACCACCCTCGTAGATTATGGATAAAGGTGTCAAGTAGTTAAGGAACAAGACCATACCCTTGGTGAAGGTAGCCTAGGGAAAAGGCATGGAGGAGTTTACTTGGGAGTTGGAGTCAGATATGAAGCATCAATATCCATATTTGTTTCCAGGTAATAAATTTTGAAGGCAAAATATTTTTTAGGAAGGGGGAAATGTAAGGTCCCAATTTATTTCATTCTTAGTTCCTTTGATTTGTGTATGTGGAATTAATTGATGTGTTAGAATAATATTTGGTCCACTATGGATAATATCAAAGTGATGGAATTTAGCCATATAAAATATATAACATGTATTAAGAGAATCTTTTTTTCTTTTTATAAAAGATAAGATATGATGAGAATTTTTTTAAAATTTAAAATAGAGTCTATTTATAATTAATAGAGAAATAAGGACTCTACTATCTCTATCCCTAAGAGTAAAAGTAGTGCCCATTACCCCCATTCTCTTCTTCTATTGTTAACTCCACCACTAAACCCTAGTAGAGCATATGGTTACACACCCTTTCATCTCCATAAAAATTCTCTTTGATCTTCTCCAAAATCTCTAATCACAAATCATCATCACTTTTAAAGGAACAAAATTCATCCCCAATTCTTCCTCTTGAAGCCATGGTGTAGAACTAGGTTTACCCTAGTGGTTTGATGTGATATGTTTTGATGATGACAAATAAGTGCAAAAAGATATTCAATGTAATATATTAGATCACGTGTGATTGTGTACTTGTAGTTGTGATATTTAACTCACAAACCATGCAATGATATTTGAGTAATATACTTTATGGAATATATCCAATAGCTCTTTATAAGTACTTTGATAGTCTGATCTTGAATATGTTATTATGTGAACAATGATATGCATGAAGGACATTGTCATTATGTGAACAAATATATGCATGAAACACATTCTAGTGTTCTATTCTTAAGAACCATGCATATTGAGGCATATATTATGTATGATCGGTTTAATTATGTTATATATCAATGAATCATGCATATTGAGATATTTTTTATTGGACTAACGATGATTTTGAAGTGATTTATTATGTGCAGAATAGTCCAAGTATCAAGAATGATCTTTGAACAAGAAATATCACAACAATTGCAGCCAACAAGAATGGGGTCAAAGAACAACGAGTCAGAGCTTAATGGTTAGATCATGTTGTTAAAAGGTTTTTCTTTTGGTAAGATTATTTGGCCACTTTGTTAATTGATGTTTTAATTTGGTTTCGAAATCTTTTTGATCAAGTTTTTCTTTCAAATATAGTAATGAGTTTGATTATAAAGGAAATATTTTGATTTTGAAAGAAGAAGTGATTTAAATCGTTTTTAATGAAGACTTTGATTTGATTTGTGAAAATATGAGTTTGATTTGAAATAGAATGTTTGAAAGATGTGTAAAAGTGTTTTTAAGGTGAAAGAATGACTTAAACTATGTTTATGTAATAGGTTTTAAATAAAAAGGTTAGAAAATTTTTTTGAACTAAGAAGGGTGTTGGTTACCCCTTTTTTGTTCCGAATATTTTTCTAAGCTACATGCCCTTGAGGGCTATATGATAGAGCTATACTCTTGGGACTAAAAGTCCGTAATTGTTCCCTAGAGAAAATGAGTTGAAGAGGGATTTTTAATGAATTTTATGAAACCCTCATTACTTCATTTTTAGCCCGCAAGTTTATAAAATCGTAAGATTTTAAAATTTGAACTAAAACCCAAAAATGAGATTTTGATTTGTTGGATTTTGATTTTTCTAATATTTTATTTGAATCTAAATAGGGGGTATTTCCCTATTTACATTTATGTTTTAAAGTTAATGGAAAAAAATTAACTTAAAATTAAGAAAGTGAGTAGTGGGATAGTATCCAATACATACCAGGATTGGAGCATTTGGAACTTCAAGACCGCCCAGGCGCCTATGTAACGCCCCAATTTTTACTGTAATCTTTACTGTCATTAGAAATTACCGAATTACCGTAGGTAAATATTATATAAAATTTGAGACCAAACAATCCTCAATAAAGGAATATAACGTTAGAAGAGAAGTTAGGAGCAATTCGTACAAGCATTGCAAACCCCAATTTTCTGTATGTGTAAAATGACCAAAATGCCCTTGAGGTTATTTTCAGAAAATGAGGATCGTGGGCCCCACCCGTCCTCAAGGGGATGTTTTGAGGATAATAAAGGATTGTTTGTGTTATGTGTGTTAATAGAGCAGAAGAATCTCAATTTTGAGTTTCGACGCCGAAATAACCAAAACGCCCTGCCGTTTTAACTCCGATTGCGTGCCGACTTGCCCGAACCTCACTAAAATATTTTAAAAGGTGTTTTTAAGTTATGAATGACCCTTGGTTAAGTCGGATGGTCCCGGAGATTTGGGTTAAATTACCGTTTTGCCCCTTTCGTTGTAGTTTTGCAAATTTTGAGATTTTCGATTCGTCTAACGAAACCTAAACAATATTAGGCTCAAATTAAAGCTTATTAAATTCTAATTACTAATCTAGAGTCAAAATTATTTATTTAGATTGATTAGAACCTAAAATTGCTTAAAACACCCAAATTGCTTAGTAATTCACTTAAGCCCTTAACCGTAAATTCTCTAAATTACATGAATACCTTGCCTACACCTAAATAATACATGGAACACACAAAATCCTCTTCCACAAGGCTGTAATGGCTGAAATTATTGAGTAATAAGTCAGAAAATTATTACACAAAAATCCAAAGAATGAAAACAAAGAATCATGAAAACATGGAAACATGATTCCATGTTTTAAGCCACCAAACAAAATGATTTTTCTTCCTTATTTTTTTCCTCTAATTTTTGGTCAGATTTCCTTCTTTCCTTTGTCCATTTATGAGCTGCAAAATCTCTATAAATAGGCATGCTTGAAGATAGTTTAGATGCTTAGTTCATAACTTACACAAATTCTAGTCTTAGGAGCACCAAAAGCTTTCTTTCTTTCTTTCTCTTGGCCAAATTCTCCCTTCAGCTTTTCAAGGATATTTTGCTTCATTTCACTCAAGGAAACCAAGTTCTCTTCCTTTCTTTCAAATCAAATTAGGTAGGGAGGTGTTTCTAAGTTCATTTTATGCTAAGACAAGTTATGTTTCTAGCTCAAAAAATGATGTTTTCATGAGCTTTCTTATAAGTTTTCATTTTCAGTTTCTTCTTTCTTTCTTTTTAAAGTATTTCGGCCATATGGCCTAGCTTATGATGAGACCATGGTTTGATGATGAGATTCTTGAGTGTTGGTTGCAAAGCTTTCACAAGTTAGATCTCTTAAACTTGAAGGTTTCACTAGTTTCCAAAGCTTCTAAAATTTCAATTTTTCTTTCCTTATTTTCCTTTCATGGTTTTGGCCAAATGGCCTAGGAAGGAATGAAATGATGGCTTGATGATGAGGACCTTGAATATGGGTTGTAAATCCATCACAAGTTAGGCCTCTAAAGCTTGAACATTCCATTTAATGAAAACTTTAAAGAATAATGTTTTTATCTTGAGGTTTGAATATGAAATATGTATTTTTTTTTACTTTGTCTTGCTAAGATACATATTTTGGGTTAAAATCATAATTCTCTTAAAGTCTTGAAGGAGCTCTAGTAAAGAGATCAAGTGAACTTGCATCCATGTTTAAGTTTATGCCTTGCACAGCCATATTTATTTTATGTCATAACTAAATTCTCAAGAATAAATAAATGAACTTGCATATCTCATGTTTAAATTTCAAGCTTGCATTTCATGTTTAAATTTCAAGTTGTCACTTAATCTCTAAAGATAATAAAGAAGTTGCATCTCATATTTATTTTATGCTCTCACTTTATTTTATAATGGCTAAAAGAATCAATGCATGACATGTTTATTTTATGTCATCACCTAAAAATCCTAGAGCTCAAAGACTTGCCTATGAATCATAAGCGAAGAAATGAGATAATTGGAGTTAAAGAATTTATTCTTTAAGAAGTCTTGAGAATTGGAGCTTAAAAAAAAATGTAATTCTCTTCTCCCTCTCCTATGCGACTACCGCGCTCCGTTGCTTAAGATCTCTTCCTCTACTTGTCCTGTGCGGATTACCACCGCTCCAGTTTCTTGCATCATGTTTATATTACAAGTTCTTGCATCATGTTTAATTTTCAAGTCATCACCTTAAATCTTAAAGATAAAGAAATGGAATTGCATATCATGTTTATAATTCCAAGCTATCACCTTATAAAGATAAGATTAAAATAAGGTTGCATAGCATGGTAATAATTCTAAGATGTCACCTAAATCTCTAAAGCTCAAGACTTGCTCCTTTTATCTTAAGTGAAAGATTTAATTATGAACATTCTTTCAAGTTATAAATCGGTCCCATGGTTAAGTTAGGCCTAAAGTCCTATGACTTCTTTCAAGTTTAACAAAAAGAATTAGTTCTAAAAGAGTTTTAAAACTTTGTAAGAATTTTATGGGAAGCTAGTAATTTTATGTGTACTTAAAATGTGATTTGATGCTTATTAAGAATTTGGTGTCATTGATTGATTCCCTGGTTTGTATGTTATAGTTGCTGTTGCAAACAATGAAAACTTATGCATGAAATAAGGACATATTTTGTTATTGGAAGAATGTGTATTCCTGTAAGAGTGCAATTTGGAAAGATTCTGGCTAAGGAAAGATTTGGTATTTAAGCGTGTCCATTGTGACCCACCTCTCTTTCCTGGGAATCTCCCAGATGCATGATTATAGTTGATATATATTATTCAGAATAAGACTGTAAATAAGAAAATGTTAGAATTATTATGAATTGCGAGTTGTAACATGCAAAGACTTATTGGTGACTTAAAATTTATAAGAAAATGATCCTGGACCCATCAAACTATAGGTGGTGAAAAGGTGATTTTAGCCCCCTAACCTGTTCTCTCAAAAGGGTAGAGTCAGGACTTTAACTTATCAAAAAGGATAAGTATATGCTAGTGACGACTAGTAAGGTATGAGCTCATAACCTAGATTACTCCCAAAAGGGTGGAGTATAGGGTGGCCCAAGGAAAATAATGAGGATGATAAGATTTTAAAGTCACCTAAGGTACTAAAGAAATAAATTATGTGCACCATGTCCATGTGTAGCTATTATGATATTCTTCTGATAACATACATGAGTTGATGATGAGAAATATGATGTTCTTCTATGCATGTTATATTAATGATGATGATGAGGAATATGATGTAATGATAAAGGAAAAGTTCATTATAAATATGACATGTTAAGATTATGATGCATTATAAGACGCATAATTAAAATTGCCGAATCTCGGTAAAAGTATTTTCTGAACTTAAAATTTAATCTTCGTATGTTCACTATTTTGTAATAACCCCGAGGTTCCTGGAGACTTTGATGATGACACCATAGAAGGAGATACCTACTGAGAATTCTTTAGTAAGATTCTCACTCCCTTTCCTTTATTTCCGTCATTGTCTTCAGATTCAGATGGCGACATTCGTCCGTCGTTGACACCCCTACTTGGGAATTCCACTATGATCCGGTGCATCATTCATATCACTTTGAAGGAAGGTGCTCGGTTCGTGTTTTATTTACGTAGGTCGTCCATTTGCACATCCTGTCCCTAGTTATCGTTTTTCTCCTACTTCTCCCTATGGCGATGAAATGGTTTTCGAACATGCACGTCCACTTGATGAAAGAATGTTACGTTCTTATCCCGCCTCATCTGCTGTCCATGGTTTTCCAGAGTATAATCCACGAACGAGATATTCTGAACTGATCCTTCAGAGGACCCTCCTACTCATGCTTATTCTGAGAGCTCTCTCTACTCTCCCACGTGTAAGAGAGGGTAGTGAGGAAACGGTTGTCAGCCGAGGTTAGCAAGAAGATCGTCCATGCAACCCCAGCCTGGTGCATCTCATGTGCCCCCTTCCGAGGAAGTTCGTCAGTGGATCGGTTTTCCCCCGTTTCCAAGACGTGGCCCTAGAGAGTTTTTAGTAGTCTTAAGAGTGTTATGCATCCAGTTTAGAGTAGCCTTCCTCAGCTTTTAAGGTTATCTAGTTTAAGGTTATCTAGTTTAGGGGCATGAATTTTCTTATAAATAGTTTCCTATGGTATGAATATGTAAGATATGATGTATGAACTTAACTCACCTTTTGAGTAAGGTTATTGTATATATGTTGTGATGTGCATTATGGATGTTATGTGATGGAGCCAATATGATATATTTAGATTCTTAAATGTCTTATTTTACTACCGCTTAGTCGTTTATGCTATGCGCGCTCACGATTTCAATTATGTTAAAAAAAAAAAATGGCTCGTAATTTCACTAAGTATTTTCAAAATATGATGAAAGAACCAAAGCAAAGAGTAAAGTCTAGTCATTAATCCAATTCAACCTAGGTGTATTTGGTTAATTACTAGGGTGTTACACCTATGATTGCCCAGGCGGTTAAGAGAGTGAAGTCGGTGTTGGAGCTTAGAGACGCCCAGGCGTAAACAGAGTAAGTCGTGCAGGGCCCAGGCGGTCATATGGTGCCAGGCGGTGAACTCGAACATAAAACCCTATTTCGGGGTCCAAACCATTCTAGACACTCCCACCTCCCCAAACTTCTCTCAACTTTGAATAAACACCTTTCCAACCCATTTTTCACTCATAAAACTCCATTTTCTTCTAACTCTTTCAAGTTTAACTTAGATTCATCAATCCTCCAAGCTTAAAGGTATGTTATTTTGCTAGTTTTGCTTCATTTCCTTCAAGTTTTCCTAGCTCAAGAGTGGTTTTCCATGTCTTCTAAGGAAGAGAGTTCTTTACCTTGTTAGAGATGAAATTTGAGTATTTAGAGGTTTTAAAGGTTGATTTAGAGTTCATTGCTTCCATGACAGATATTGCTGTCATTTCTATTCCCAAGAACCTGTTGGTGTAATTCCTTCTTGTTCAACCCTCCAGGTGAGTGGGTTTGCATCTGGAATCTCTATGTTGTTCATTATACTTATTTTCATGAAAAATATAATTTTCTGATTAGAGAACTTTTGTATGAGGATTTGAAGTTTTCTGCTAGATTCTATGTTTAGAACTACTGGTTTAAAACATGAAAAATATATTTGATAAAACTCATTGGACCATAGTTGTTATACTAATATTATGCTGATTTGATGATACATGTGATTGATAGAGGTTTTTATGCTTATTTCAATGGATTCTGAACTGATCTATGTATATGTATTAGATTTATAATCAGATATGAAGTTTAGAAAAGGAAATAGAATTTTGATGCAAACTTGCTATTTGAAGCATGATATAGAGTTTTTGAGTTTATGACAAGTTGGATGGATTGAAAGGTGTTTTAGATGTTGAACCAAATGGTTTTAGAGCCTGATTCTTCATGAGGTTCAAAACTGACGACTACATACTCTGGAGATATGAAATCATAATGTCTATAGAGGGTGATCCCTTGGGCATGATTTCTAGCAGTTATGCTAAAGTCAGAATGTTAAAACCAGATAATTAAAGCTCAGTGAACTAAAAAGTTTTTAAGGATTTTCAAATTGATTTATAATAGCTGGAGAGAAAGGCTGCATGTTAACGACAGGTAATATCCGCTAACCTTGGTACCAAGTATGCCTAGGCCAGAGATAACAGAAAACACATGTTCTTCCCTTAGCCCGTGTCTGGGGGAAGGAATGAAGTCTAGAGGGTGGAGCCCGTGTGGCACCCCTAGACAAGTCTAGGAGGGTGGAGCCCCTGGCACCCTTAGACTAGACAGTCAGACTAGATATACTGTTTCTCTAGGAGCTACTACACTATGATTTTTGTGACTGCAAATAGGAAAGTAAATTGAAGAAATTCCTTATTTTGAGTTATGAAATGATAATTTGAATATATGTATCTGTAGGTACATGTAATTATGTAATACCTTGCATATGATTAATGTTATTATGACTTATTTCATGCATTGTTCCTTTGGTAGCCCGTGAAAGGGATTTCATTGAAGGCTCACTCACTAAGTTTTGGTATCAAAACTCACCCTTCTCATTTATCTTATCTTTAGATAGAACCATTGCTGCCTACTGAGTCAAAGTAAAGAATTAGACGGTAAACTTCACCTGAGGTGAGGCATGTATTCCAAGTTGTTTAGAGTGCTCTAGTATATTTGGCAGGATCCTTACCGTCCTGCATGATTTAAGTTTTGCATGTATATGTTGTGTTAAATTGTATTATAAGATTTTGTTACTTATAGAGATTTGTATATGAATTTAGACTTCTAAAAACGGGATATGACTGAAATTTGGAAAATGATAACTATATGTTTTAAAGACAGATGATTTGTATGTAGGGAAGATTTTATGACTTAACCAGTTAAAATATTACGGTGTATATAGAGGAATCCAGGTCACGAGGCTTACATGGGAAGGATTTCTCACTGTCACGTGCCCAGGTTGGGTCGTGAAGTTAATAGTTAGTTTTTCATATTCTAATGTTTGTAATCGATTACCATGTTGTGTAATCAATTACCATTCATTGACTGTTGCTAGAATTCAAAATTTGAACTGTGTAATCATTATCAGTTTATGTAATTGATTATTAGACCTAGAAATGTGCAAACATGTGTGTTTTGAAGAGACACATCTTTTGGGATTTATCTCTTACGGTCTACACATTTTCTTGTCTATAAATACTCATCATTTAACATATTTAAAGAGACAGAAAACAAATTACAAAGATCAATTAACACTAGTTTTCAATCATCAATTTTTTCATCAAACTTATGGCCAAAGCTCTTATCCTTTAGGAAACCTTCTAGTGCTTCAATTTGTAATATCTCCTCTTGTTAGAGTGAGTTCTTGTATCTTTTATTGAGATTGTGTAAAGGGTGAGATATCCCTTGTTAGAACAAGAGTATGATATCTCTTGGTTCTTGAGAAACTGAACGGGTAAGAACAGAGGTGTAAGAGTGCTTTTTGGTTATAAAGAATTAAAAGTTAATGGAACTCTCAAGCGGGTTGCTTGGAAACTATGTAGGTCACAAGAGGTGACCGAACCAGTATAAATCGAGTTTGCATCTCTCTCCCTCATTCTTTTACTCTATTCTAAATTTAATTTATCATCTTTATCATTCTCATAATTACCAGTAATTAACATAATTCCTCCATCAAACAAGTTTTATTTGAGTAGTCTACAATATTTATATATTTTCTATAGTCATTCCGCTGTGTGCATAATTTGAGTACATAAAATTGAATTATTTCTTAAGTTTAAAAATAGTTTTCAAATTACCTAGTTCACCCTTCTCTTGGGTGATGTTGTCATGACTAACACGTGGCACACCCAAGTATAGGAGGAGGATTTTGCCCTTTTCCACTTCAACAAGTCCTAGAAATCTCTAATTTCAGTTCATCTTCAAATTAAGTAAGGTTTTTTTTTAAAATAAAAAATTTCCCATTTTATTGCTTTTGCTTTTGTCTCGATCCATCTCCTCCTGTCTTTTCACGATATGCATTGATATTGGTTTCTTTCCAATATAAATTGAAGGATATCCAATGTTTCACTTTCATTGGTTTCTTACAAATTTCGTAGCTTATCCCTGTACGATCACTAAACGAGGTAATTTTGCACCTCATCAATATGTATATATAGCTATGAAATGATCTTGTGTTCTGTTGTCCTCCCAATTGCACGAACTTCATGTATTTCTATATACATACATATACATACATATACATACATACATACATACATACATATATATATATATAACCAAATCTGTGGCCCTCTTGAATGCATGACCTATATAGATATATGTATATAGCCTTAATTTTATAACATCCCAACCAGGACCTGGAATCTACTATTACCTTTATTAGTAATTTAACTATTATTTCATCATTAATCTTATTATTATCTTTTGTACTTCATAATTGTCTCGATTATTATATTAGGTGCAACCATTACAATAAAAATTTAGTCATGTCTTCAAATATGCCATCATTATTGTAATTGCTACTATTTATTTATGCTTTGATGTGTATGTTACGTGAATGTTACTGATTTTTATAATAGTGAAATTAATTGATTGACTTGTATTTTTGCATGAAATTATTTCATTGAAGAATATGATATGTTAACGGATATAGTTCTTCAATGGTAATGACTTGGAACCTCTATTAAGAAGAGATAATCCCCACTGATCATCCACTTTATCCCTCTGATGTTTATAGTGACAAGGCTATTGGTGTGAGCTCATTACCCACTGATTGGATAAACTAGATGTATAAAAAAGAGATGTATTAAGGAAAAGACTGAAAAGATTGGAGTAATTGTCTTATGTGATTGCATATGAATTTCATGTGTGTAGATACTAATTGGATTATCATGCAAGCATGTCAATGTTAGGACTTGCATCCATGATAAAAAGATTATATTAAAAGATATGTCCACCTCGGGTAAAGAATTTTTTTGAAACTTATTAATTGGATCTTGATGTATGTTCATGCTTTTCAAAAATAAACCGAGGTGGCTAAGATAATTTCGATGACACTAATTAATGTGTGCATTTATCCTTACTAGGAACTTTTAGTTTCTCCCCCTTTATTTTTTTCTGTGTCATCTCTATATGTGATATCTAGGTACATGTGTTAGTGGATAAGTTTCATACTGCTCTAGGGTCCCCTAGGACCCACCCATGTTGGGAAGGCCCAAGATACATGAAAGACCCTTGAACCTGCATTTTGGTGTACTGTCACCCTTATAGTGGTCCAGGACCACTATGAGGTCACAGTGTGCAGCTGGGTGTGTTTGGGGGTTTTGGAGACTGCTATAGCAGTCCTGGATCGCTATAGCGGTCATAAGTGGGATGGATAGGGGTGTGGGCAAGCTAAACCTATAGCGGTGTCAGTTCAGTAGAAACGTGAGAAACGGTGGTGTTTCACTTAAGTGAGCCTCCTTACCCTTTTTAAACCCCAAACGCGGGATTTTTCCCTAAAATTGAAAACCCTTTTCTCCTAAACCCTTCCCACTCTCTTCCTCTAATCCAACCCCAATCCTTCTTCCTCCAAGAGAATAAAGGTGAGACTTTATAGGTGTTCATTGTCCCTTTCCTTCCCAATTCATATCTTGGTGAATGAGTTATTATTAGTCTCCATTGTTGTTAAATAGGGGTGCTCCCCCAATATTGTTAGAGTTATGTTTGAGCAATTTAGAGGTTATTAGAGTCTAATCTTGAGTTTTGTGGCTATATGGTAGATATTGGTGCTATTTCCACTCCTCGAAACATTGTACGTGTTGACATCACTCCTTGCTTACCTCCAGGTGACTAGGTTCATATCATATGATCCTTATGTTGATCATTAGAGTTATTTTTCCTTGATTGGGAATATGTTTGCATGATTTTAGAGAATATTAGAGATTTTGGATGGTTTTACATATTTGTGAAAATAGTTGTTTTCAACAAGAGCATGAAATACTTGTTTTAATGAACACTTATAGGACCATTATTGCTAAATGATTTATTAAAGAGCTAGAGTATGATTATGATTTGATTTGGAGATTTTAGAAATTTCCATGATGATTTCAAGAGAGAGTATTTATGCATTATAGAGTTTTATACCCGAGCAGAGTTTTAAAGAAATGATATGATTTCGAATTAGAGATTTGACCGTAGTCATAGAGAAACAGTTAGTGAGTTAACGACTAGAACTTGATTGTTAACCTTGGTACTAGATTGTCCCGAGAGGACAATCTCAAAGAGCAGAAAACGGAACCTATTTAGGTTTCCAATTTAGATCCTAAGGGATCATAGAACAGAGACTCGTTATGCCATGGTTGACAGGCATAACAGAGAAAACATATTTATACATGTTTAATGAATAAGAATGTCATGATTAGAGATTCCTATTTCTTTAGTAGAGTACATTTTATGTTTTTCCAGAGAATTTCTGTTTAGAGCTATTTCATATTTATATATGAACATGATTTCAGAGTTATTGCATTAACTAGTCTGATGATTATATATCATTATTTATTTTCTTGGTTGTCCCATGAGAGAGTTATTGGTGATAGCTTGCTCATGAGTTTTAGATGAAACCCACCCCTCTCCCTTTTCCATTACAGATATGTTAGCTGTTACGGGTTCTTCTCATCCACCTCCTCCCAGGAGAGAGTTCCAGTTGTTAGGCTTCACTTTGGAGTAAAGTACTCTTTTTGCATTTTGATTAGAGATGGAGTACTCCAATGTACATTATGGGAGGTCCGGACCATAAGATAGAGTGCATTGATTTATAATGATTATTTTGTATGTACACGATTCAAATTTTCATGCATATTTTGTGTAGAGAGCAACTCATATATTTTAGAGTTTGAGAAATGATTTGTTTTCTAACTTCAAAAAACTATGTTAGTGTTGATTATGATATGTAATTGATGATTATTATGTTTTCAAAGAGTTAAAGGTTTATTAGAGATGAAAATGATGTTTGATGAATGGATTTAATATTAAAATATACATATAGAGAGACTCAAGAGAAACAAGGTTTACGTGGGAATGAGGATTTCCCTACGTGCCAAGTCATGTGCTTAAGTAGGGTCATGACACTAGATGTGGAGCAAGCTAGTGAGACTTTCGAGGAAGAGCACATACCTGAAGAGAAGACATGATTTAATTCCATTTATGATACTTTAGTTGATTAGGCCAGCTTAACTTTTCAATGTTTTAGCTTATTGGTGACCAGACTATTATTATCCGGAGATTATTTATTATTTGTGGTATTTAATTAGTAGCTATTATGTATTTGCTGAATTGTTTACTTATTATTACAATATATTATTTAGACTTGTGATTGGATGAATGTGTTTATTATTACTTAGCTAGTTAGGCTATGAATTAGTATTACACATAATCATGAATGCATCAGACTTCTAGTTTGATTTTTTAAATAAATTAAAATTTATTATCATTACTTTTTTGCCTATGTTATATTTTGAAATTGAAGAATAATAATGTCAAAGTGTAGCAATTTAATAATAAATTCCGATATGACTTAAGCATATGGAAATAATTATTAGGATGTTACAGAGAGATCCGATAGAGTAGGTAATGAATTGGAGTGGTAACAAAGCTTATCACTTACAAGTTCGGTGTCTTTCCTGAATGGTGATGTAGACCTTTAATCATACATCAAAAGAGCTGAAACCTAGCCTTCTTAAGAGTGCCAATGCAGCTGAAAATAAACAAACATGGAATATGATAATCCAGAACATATGCAGGCCCATGTTAAAATGACCTTAGAAAGAAAAACATGGAATATAATAAAAGTAATGAAAACCAGAAGATAAGACCAAAGTTAGGCGATCTGCGCAACAATTCACCTCCTAGAACACCTGAGTAGTCTCCATAGTCTAGGCCCTAGCAATCATATTCGGAATAAACTCCATTGGAGGAACATAATTATGAGAACTGGAGATGCTATGCAAAGTGAAGATGGCAGTAGATAAAGAGTGCACCTCTAGGATAACCTTATAAAAGCCCAAATCCTAGCTTAGGCACAGACCCCAGGAGGCACCCCAAAGCTCAGCCAGCGTAACGAGCAAAGCACTCCCTAAATTCCCGAAGAAGGCAACAAACTAACAATGTGCTGATCATCAATATCAATCAATCAATATTCAAAATATATACAGGGGATTGCTAACCTTCACATCTTCATGTGTAGGCTAGCAAGATACACATTTCATTTTAGATATAAAACCCCTCTTCTTTCTCCTAAATCAACTTAAAATTTTAGACATAATTGTAATTTTGTTTTGCTCGCATTTATTAAAAAAGCTTGGCTAATGGATGATACGGTAACTCGGCAAGAGGCAAAGTGAAGCTAAAGGGTCGAGATGAACTCATCCTGAAGGGGATAGAGCTGACGGCCAATGTCAAGGCTCGGCCGGGCGGCAAAGATGAAAAAGGATCTCGTTGGGAAAAGGTGGAGCTCGTCCAAGAGGAAATAGAGCTCCTGGCAGGTGGCGTAGACTGAGGCATATGATGGAGGTTAATTAGATATGGCAACGAAGCTAGGCCGTGAGGTGATGAGATGAACAGAGATAACAATTAAGATTGACCAAGAGGAGGGCGGAGTTCTGGGAGGTGGTGAGGTGAACCAGAAATGTAATATCCAAGTAAAAAAAAATTGAAAATAATATTCTTGTAGTGAAGAGTAATAATAAATGCGAGCTTAACAAAATTACAATAATGTTCAAAACTTTAAATTGATTTAGGAGAAAGAAGAGGAGGTTCTATATCTAAAATAAAATGCATACTTTGCTAATCTCCATATGAAGATGTGGAGGTTAGCAATTCCCATATATATATATATATATATATATATATATATATATATATATATATATATATATATTCACTGCAAATAGCATTTATTGCTATGTAATGCTATGTGTGATAAAAGTGAAATGTACCAAAAAAAAAAAACTTTAATTATGTTTATATTTATATAACTAATTATGATTACTTTGAAGTTATGAATTATTTTTAATCAATTAAATAATTTTAAAAATAATTTTTTTGTCTAATCTGAAGATATATTTAGATTTATTTTTAAAAAAATTAAAAAAAATTAATTATTAACATTCAAATAACAAAAACAAAGTCCTAATTATCTAAAATATTAATTTTATTATTTAAAATTAACCTAATAAAACTAAAAAAATTAAGCTAATTAATCATTAACATTCAAATGACCAAAAAAAGTCCTAATTATCTAAAATATTAATTTTATTATTTAAACTTAACCTAATACAACTAAAAGATAGAAAATTAATATTGTAATGTGTTTTACTGTATAAAGTGTCACATAAAATTAATTTTTTTAGAATATTAGCATCACTTATTCCTTTAAATTTGGCTATTGAATAATTTAAAGGTCAAAATATTTTTTATTCTACTTTAAAAAAGATTAGTTTTAAAAATTTTAAATGTTGTGCAAATCAATTTAAAAAACAAAAACAATAGGCCATTATGAGCTAACACATTAGCATAATTAGTTAAATTATCATGCAATTTAATTCAAAGTTTAAAAATTGAAATTATTTTATGCAACAATATTAAATATGATTATTATGTAATTATAAAAAATTAAAGAAAATTTAATTATAAAATATGATTTATAATGTAAAATTTGCAAATTAAATAAGAGTGAATTAATTTAATTTCACATTTAAAAAAAAAACTAAACACAGTAATTCTTGAAATTCAAATATTTTTTAAACTTTAAAAGAACTGGGTCATAGTCCCCATTGAATGAAAATGGTGAGACTTTCCTAAACTCTGAAAGCCCTTAGTAATTATAATTAATCACAAGTTCTCCCCAGGAAAGTTTCTACTACTTTCACCGTTATAGTTGTTGTTCCTATTTTGAGTCTCCAGCAATTCAAATAAAAAATAAAATTATTCAAAGATTAAATATTAATATTATTAGAAATTCATCCCCTCATAAAAAAAAACACTTTTGGTTTTGGCCTACAAAATTAAATCTTTTGGGGTACAACTTCTTTTCTGATTTCAAACATATATGTAAAATGGAAACTAAAATATAACTATGGACGATTAAACTTTATTTATTATATTTAATTTTATTTTATATTAATAAAAGTACATATTAAAATTAAATTTCACAAATGATTAAAATTAAATTTTATAATTATATTTAGGTTTGTTTCATATTCATAAAATTATGAAGTTATCATTACACTTTTATTAGAATAGTATTTTTAAAAAATTATTTCCTATTTTGATATAAATTTAAAATTTAGTTCATGTTTTTAAAGTTTAAAGTTATACATATTTTGTTTGTTAATTAAATTATCTTACTTTTTTTTATTCTATAATAAAATATTTATTTTCTGTGCAAAATTAAAATTAAGCACCACATTACAAGACTAATGAATATAACATTAATGATTAAAATTTTATTTTATTATTATATTTAGTTATCTATAATACTAATATTTCAAACTCATATCAAGGAAAATTTTCTAGGTGTCATTTCTAGGATAATTTAAGACTCACAAATTTTCAAAACTTGCAAATCAAGATACACCCTCCGCTAAGGGAGACATGCTTAGTCTCAATCAATGCCTTTATAGTGATGTTTGAAATTAAAGAAATACAAAAGATTTACTATACTTCGCAATGGAAAATACAATGTATGCTCGATTTTGTTCATGTTTGGACATTGTGTACACTATTGGATATTAGGCAGATATTTTGGTAATGTGATAATGGATCAGTGGATAGGTCAAATAGATCTTGTGTCATCTTGAACAAAACATCACATATTCACATGTAGGAAGTTGGATAAGGTTAGAGATCATTGGGTATTCAGACTATTACTTTGCTAGATGCAAAGGCAAATACAGAACCACTTTAAGTTATATTGATATACTTATTGGAAGAGCAATCTTCAAAATAGATGTATTCTTTACTGTCACAACGTACCGAAGGGTGTCGCGACAAGGATGATAACTGATTTTTAAATGATAAAATGGAGTCGCCACCAATTTTAATTTTGGAAAAATTGGAAAACCTTTTTAATTTGTAAACTTGTCTATTTAAAAGAGTGAGGTTCTGAGTCTTATTATGATTAGGGAAGGGTGAAAACTTAATCCCACTTGCACCCTAATACATCCGTATAAATACGGTTACCCTAGAGCTCATTATGCAAATTTATTATAACTTTAATAATATTTGGTTTTCCCCAAAGTAATCATAATTATATACAGACATAAAATAAAATGAAATAAAATTAAAGAAAGAAATAAAAAATAAATGAGAAATAAAATTAAAGAAAGACAAAAACTGAAAAAAAAGTTAATTTTGGCT
This sequence comes from Dalbergia oliveri, assembly GCA_030441495.1. Taxonomy (NCBI): domain Eukaryota; kingdom Viridiplantae; phylum Streptophyta; class Magnoliopsida; order Fabales; family Fabaceae; genus Dalbergia; species Dalbergia oliveri. The sequence continues at coordinate 22,126,631 of JAMLFY010000012.1, forward strand.
TGATAGTTATTTACCACGCCGATGTATCCTCTGGTGCAATGAGAAATTCAAAGCCACGTCGTTCGTTTAGAAAATGATTCTGTGTTGATTGATTTTAATTAAAAAAGAATGAAATGTGTTGATTGATTTTTACTTTTTGAAAATGGATTTTTGATTATTAAAAGGGAAGAAAACATTTTTTACAAGCTCTAGTTTCAACAAAATTAATTCATAAATGCAAATTCACAATTAATTTAAGCAAAACACATAAGCATACACAATAATTAAACTAGAAATAAAATCAATTCATAAAAAAAATTACACAATTAATTTAAACACACAACACTTAAACATATAAAATGATTAAACTGAAAAAATCTAATTATATTTTTCATCTTTTTTTAATTAAAAATAAATAAATTGACTCAAAATCAAAGAAATAATTAAATCACTCTTTTTATTTTATTTTTCTTTTCCACATAATTAAACCACTTATGAAATCGATTTATTTAATTCTATTTGAATGATTTAAGATGATTACTGAAAAACATGTCACAAACCCTTTTTTTTTTTAGTGAAACAAAATACCCAAAAATGATAATAATAATAATAATAATATTTCTCTAACTCTACTACCCACACACATAAGCACAAGCATCACACTCTCTTACCCTCACCAACATACACGCATACAACACTCTCTCACTTTCACCCACGCACACAGACACTCAACGCATGGCACTCTCTCACACACATACACACACAAGGCACACTCTCACAGCCAGAATGCATTCATCTCTCTTCCCCATACACAAACACACTTAAGAAAAAAAATAGAGACCTAGACATATGGAGAATGAGAGATGGAATGCTTGAGAGATGAGATCTAGAGAGAGAGCGAGAATGAGAAGGAGATCGTGGAGGAGGGAAGAGGGCCATGGACCGCCGGCGAGAGATGGAGTGACTGAGGCGCGTGTGCCGCGGCCGGCACACCACGAGACCAGGAGGAGCAGAGGGAGGGGCGTGCAGCTGGAAATGGAAGAGGGAGGAAGGCTTGCGGTGTGGCTGAGAGGAAGAAGGGTTAGCCACCGGGAAGGGAAGGCCAGCGCGGCTTCGCTTAGGGCCATCGGTTTCATGGTTGCATGTGGCTTGACAAGTGACACGATGGGCGTATGGCGGAGGTCGTGTCGTGAGGGAAGAAGGTGTGATTCTGACCAGCAAAGATCGTGGTGATGGGGCACGGTTGGGTCGATCGGCATTCTTGTGGCGGTGAGGGAGGAAGAATATGGCAGTGGTGAAATGAGGGCTGTGATGGTAGTGAGGTGATGATGATGGTGAGGCCGGCGGTGGTGGGAAGAAGGACTCGTGGGCTCTTCCCCTTTTATTCTTATTTTTCCAAGTTTTATATTTTGATGATGATGAAACTATTGATGCTGTTGTTACCTGGTTCTTTCTGTTTTTTCTTTTTTTGTGCTGCTATGTTGATGTTAGTGGTGGTTGTAGAGGCTATGTTGATGTTGGCTGTGGTTTTGGTTTGCTCAGGTTGTGGGTTGTGGGGTGATAGTGATGATGACGATAGGTTATGGTGATTTTAGAGGATGGCTGTAGTTTTAGAGAATGGGTTGAATGTGGCTATGAGTGATGACGGTGAAGGTGAGTAAGGTTAGCTTGATTAAATTTTTTGCAGGTTGTGTCCGTGATCCCTTCTGATGATGAACCTATGCATTTATACCCACTTCAGAATTGATTGTTTGGTCCATTATAATTCTTTTCCAGCAATGAGAGGTATGGTTGAGGGATTTTGTCTAGTTTATTATGATCATTGTAATGATGATCCCTCAATTCATGGGGTAGTGGAGCATGGTCCTCCCGCTTTTTGCAGTTATTTTTGTTATCTTCGCTTTGATGTACTGTCATTTGTTCCAGCTCCTTCATTCCATTTTTAATGTTTTTAATTTTTAATTTTATCATTTTTTTTAGTTTAGGTTTATAGATCAAAGAAATGTGGGCTAAAAGGAAATGAATAAAATGGGCTTGGTCCTTTTCTTTTTTTGGGTTAATGGGCTAAAAAAAAAAGGGCTAGAAAATGGATTTTTAAAAAAAATGGGAATGGTTTTTTTTTTTTGAATGAGACATTTTTATTTTTGAAAATAAAAATAAAGCCAAAAGTGTTGGACAAATATGGTGTTCACAGTTGCCCCTCTTTGCTTGTTTCTTGCTGAAAAGTATAAAGATTGTGGCTTTGATATTTTACTGCAAGAGACAAGTAAAGATATGAACACATATTTTGTCCAGATGATACATGATGCATGATGGTGATGTTAATTATGACAAGTGTATGATAGAAATAATGAACACATAGTGACAATGCAAAAAGTTCTTATGGATGTGGTTAGAAAACCAATGCACAATGACAATGAATGTATGATGACAATGCTCTAATGAATGATACCAGATGACCTCATGATGAATGCGTGCTAAAGTTAAGTTGAGAATGAAATGTTTGTGAAAACTAAATGCAGGTTAAATTTAAAAGCATGTGAAAGAAAATGCATGTGAAGACAAAGTAAACAGAAGGGAAATTTAAAATCTGAAAGCAAAGTGAGAACATGTGAAAAGGTAAAGGCTCTGAAAATAAACGTGAAAGCAGAAAGACATGTGAAAACAAACGTGAAAGCGAAAAAGCTTGTAAAAGTAAATGTGAAAGCAGTAAAGACTTGTGAAAATAAATGTAAAAGCAATAAAGACTTGTGAAAATAAATGTGAAAACGGTAAAGACTTGTGAAACAAACGTGAAAGTAGTAAAGGCTTGTGAAAATAAACGTGAAAGCGGTAAACATTTGTGAAAGTAAACGTGAAAACGGTCAACATTTGTGAAAGTAAACATGAAAGCGGTAAAGACTTGTGAAAATAAACGTGAAAGCGTAAATGCTTGTAAAAATAAACCTAAAACGTAAAAACTTAGAGAATAAACGTGAAAGCGGTAAACACTTTGTGAAATAAACATGAAAGCGATAAAGACTTTATGAAACAAACGTGAAATAAAGATTTTGTGAAATAAACATGAAAACGGTAAAGACTTTGTGAAATAAACGTGAAAGCGGTAAAGACTTGTGGAAATAAATGTGAAAACAGTAAAGACTTTGTGAAATAAACGTGAAAGCGGTAAAGACTTTGTGAATAAACGTGAAACAGTAAGACTTTGTGAAATAAACGTGAAAGCGTAAAAACTTGTGGAAATAAACGTGAAAGCGTAAAGACTTTGTGAAATAAACGTGAAAGCGGTAAAGACTTTGTGAAATAAACGTGAAACGGTAAAGACTTTGTGAAATAAATGTGAAAAAAGACTTTGTGAAATAAACGTGAAAGCTAAAAACTTGTGAAATAAACATGAAGGGTAAAGACTAAAGACTTTGTGAAATAAACGTGAAAGCAGTAAAACTTGTGAAAATAAATATGAAAGCAGGTAAACTCTTGTGTAAGTAAATGTGAAAGCTTGTAATATGTGAAAGCATGTAACAAGTGAAACTTAAAGACTTGTGAAATGTGACAATTGTGAAAGCATGTAAAATATAAAACCAAAATTTTGTGGAGGTGTGTGAAAATTTAAATGTATGTGAAAACAAGTGCAAATGAGTGGTTGGCAATTTTGATGAAATGATGATGTGGGATTGATGTCATGATGATATGAATAATGCAAAATTGATGCAATGATGATATGATGAATGATGCAAAACAAGTGGAGTGATGACATGATGAATGAATTGATGCAAAACTGGTATAGAGATGATGTGCTTTGTGATAAAATGATGACAATAGCTTTCAAAAATTAAAATTGCCCAAGTCTTAGGTATCTTCACATTGCTCTTCAGAAAGCTTTTGTCTATCCCAAAGCGAGCCATCTCTTCAGATGAGCAGTTCTGTGAAGCATTCCATTGCATTTTCAAACATATATTCTTCTGGTGACACTTCATATCCTCTTTTGCCCTAATTCTTTCATTGTTCTTCTTTGATCACCCATCTCGATTCATTTGCAATTTGATCTTGATTCTCGAACCCTTATTTGACTTATCAGTCATGAGCTTTGTAAGCAAATTAGTCCTTTGGTTATACTTCAGTCATAATGTCCTGATTATGTGTGGTTTTAAATAGAGTACAAAAACAAAGATTTTTGGTAGAGAATGAAGGATAAATAGGGACATAGAGAAGAGAAAGACAATTTTATTGGATTTCAAACTGGAAAGTATTTACAGGATTTCAACAATTGTTAAGAGATAAGAAATGAAGAAAGAAAAGACTGGTAGTGTTGCTTTCATGTGATCACCCATTTCACCGATTTATCGGCTACACCAGAACTCGAAATCCATGATCGCGAATGTAGTCTTTCTTGTGTGCTCAACAATATGCCATAACCTAATGATACTCAAATTGCCCCAATTTCGATGTTCCATATAGCTTCTTGACCATTGACTTGGCCCTTCACCATTGCATAGGCCGCCTTTTCAGGTTTTCAACCTAGCAATTAAGAGTTGTCATCGCTCTTTTGTGCTCTAATTTTTGCCTAGGTCGCCCTTCTGGGTTTTCAACCTAGCGAGCATTTTTTTCTCTTTTTATTTTTCATTTGTTGCTTAGGCAAAATACTTCTTCACGGCATTTGAATTGATTGGTTTAGCAAGTACTTTGCCTTCCATGTCAGTCAATATCAATGCTCCTCCAGAAAATGCATCTTTGACGATGTAGGGGCCTTCATGTGTGGGTGCCCACTTGCCTCTCTTATCCTCTTGATTTGGCAAAATTTTCTTCAGAACAAGATCACCTGGTTGGAAAGTTCAAGGGCGAACATTTTTATTAAATGCTTTAGCCATCCTTTTTGGTACAAGCCTGACAAACAACGTTTAGCCGTTTTTCTTCAAGCATGTTCAATTGCTCATATCTCATTTTGACCCACTCGGCTTCTTCCAATTTAGCTTTTGCCAATATCCTTAACGATGGTATTTCCACTTCTATGGGCGTCACTGCCTCCATCCCATACACCAATGAATACGGGGTTGCCCCAGTTGAGGATCTGCAGAAGTGCGATAGGCGTGTAATGCATAAGGCAGCATATCACTCCAATCTTTGTAGGTAATCACCATTTTCCCCAAGATCTTCTTGATGTTTTTGTTCGCTGCTCTACAGCCCCATTCATCTTTGGTCGGTAAGGAACCGAGTTGTGATGCTTGATCTTGAATTGCTCACACAGTTTCGTACTTCTGCATTGTTGAAATTAGTGGCATTATCTGTGATGAGTTTTCGGACCCGTACCTACAAATGATGTTATTCTTCAGAAATTTCACTACCACTTTCCTGTTACATTGGCATAGGAAGCAGCTTCCACCCATTTGGTGAAGTAATCAATGGCTACTAGAATGAATCGATGCCCATTGGAGGCTTTGGGGCTAATTGGTCCTATGACATCCATGCCCCACATTGCAAAAGGCCAAGGTGACGTAAGAGTGTGCAATGGCAGAGGAGAATGGATTCGATCAGCATAGATTTGGCACTTGTGACATTTTCTGACAAACTCTATGCAGTTTTTCCATCGTGAGCCAATAGTAGCCCTCCTAGAATTGGGATAATGTGTGGTCGTTGGCATGAGTACCACAAATACCTTCATGGACTTCTGATATGATGGAGTTAGCTTCCACAGCATTGACACATCTTAATAAAACTCCATCGTGGTTCCTTTTGTATAATACCTCACCTGAGAGGAAGAATGACATGGATAATCGTCTAAGCGTCTTTCTATCATTCTCACTCGTTCCGTTGGATATTCTCTTTTCTTGATGAACTTTTTGATATCATAGAACCATGGTTGGCCGTCTGGCTCTTCTTCAACGTTAGAACAGTATGCTGGCTCTCTTCTAACGATCACTTGCAAGGGCCTTACATCCACTTCCAGATTGAGGTCGTCATCACTGCCAAGGTAGCTAAAGCGTCTCGCTGATTTCTGGTCCCGAGGCAAGTAGTGGAAACTGACATCTTGAACTCATCTTTCAAGCTCATAAGGTGTTCATAGTATGACAGTAACCTGTGTTCTTTGACTCGCCATTCTCCATTGACTTGAAAAATGATTAGAGTTGAATCTCCATAAACCTCCAAGTACTGCACCCCAAGGATATCGTTGCCTTCAAGCCTGTTATGCATGCTTCGTACTCAGCCATATTGTTTGTACAATCAAATGCCAACTTCACAGCGATTGGAAATTGCTTTCCATCAGGGGATATTAAGACCGCTCCAACTCCATTCCCTCGGATATTGACTACACCATCGAAGTACATTTTCCACATCAAGCCTCCTTCTTCCTCTTTTTCACTGTCCTCTTCCATAGCTTCTAGGATATCCTCATCAGGAAATTCAAGCTCCATTGGTTGATATTCTTTGAGTGGATTCTCGGCCAGGTGATCGGCTATCACGCTCCCTTTTATTGACTTTCTTGTCACATACTTGATGTCGAATTGATAGAGCCACTTGCCATTTAGACATTCTCATGGAGATGTGCGGACTCTCAAAAATGTACTTCATGGGATCTACACGAGATATAAGCAAAGTTGTATAGTAGAGCATGTATTGCCGTAACCTCCTTCTGTCCATACCAGTGCACAACATGTCTTCTCAATAGCCAAATACCGAGACTCACAATCATTGAACTTCTTGCTCAAGTAGTAAATGGCTTGCTCCTTTTGACCGGACTCATCATGTTGGCCCAGGACCTGCCCCCATGGACCCATGTAACACTGTAAGATATAGTATGAGTGGCCGCCCTGGTGTGGGTGGAACCAAGAGAGGTGGATTTGACAGGTAGTTCTTGATCTTGTCGAAGGCTTCTTGACATTTGTCATCCCATCTACCCGATTGTCTTTTTTCAATAGTTTGAATATCGGCTCGCAGGTGTGGGTCAAATTAGAGATGAATCTAGCTATGTAATTCAAATGGCCCAAGAAACCTTGAACCTCCTTCTCTGTCTTTGGCGCTGGCATGTCTTGAATGGCTTTGATCTTATCTGGGTCAACTTCGATGCCCTTCTTGCTAATGATGAACCCTAACAGTTTTCCAGTGGATGCTCCAAAGGTGCACTTTGCTGGATTCAACCGAAGCTTGTAAGTCCTCAACCTTTCAAACAATCTTTGAGCACGGCCACATGACTTTCCCCTTCTTGTGACTTTGCTACCATATCATCCACATACACCTCTAGCTCCTTGTGGATCATGTCATGAAAAAGGGTCACCATCGCTCGTTGATACGTCGCTCTAGCATTTTTTAGCCCAAATGACATTACTCTATAACAAAATACTCCCCAGAGTGACGAAAGATGTTTTTTCCTTATCTTCTTCCATCAAGATCTGATTGTAGCCTGAGTAACCATCCATGAAGGAGAATCGATGACCTCTAGCTGTGTTATCAACTAGAACATCTATATGAGGGAGAGGAAAATTGTCCTTCGGGCTTGCTTTGTTCAAATCCCGGAATCCACACACATTCTGACCTTTCCATCTTTCTTCGGCATTGGTACTATATTGGCTATCCATCTCGGGTAGAGTGGGACCTCCAAGAAGCCTGCATCAAGTTGCTTTTTGACTTCATCTTTGATTTTAAGTGACATTTTCGGACTCATTCTCCGCAACTTCTGTCGCTTAGGTTCCATCCCTCAATCAAAGGGATTTTATGAGCCACTATCTCGGATCCAAACCAGGCATATCTCTGTAGGACCAGGCAAAAATATCTAAGAATTCATGGAATAATGCGACCATCTCTTCCCTTCTGGGTTGTCGACTATTTTCACCTCTTTCTTATCCTCTTCAGTTCCAAATTAACTATTTCAACAGCCTCCTCATGTGGATTTATCCCTTTTCCATTGAGTTTATGATTTTGGCAAATTGTTGGCACAACTTAGGATCTTTATCGGGTTCATTTTCATTCAAGTCTGTTGTAACACAATAATCAGCTAATGGGTTTTTACAATTATTGGCGCAAGACAAAGGTTCTGAAGAAGATGAGTCCTTGGAATTGAGACAAGATTGGAAATAAATAAAAGAAAAAAAGAGATAAATGCAAGAAGACACAAAATGAATGAAAAAAGAAACCATGCATAATCATTTCATTATTCAATTAAAACTGAAATACAACAAAGATGACCAAAGCATTCATTACTCAAAATACAACAAATCATCTAAGGGTTCAGAATCCCAATTGCTCAATGGCTCGAGGCTATGGTAGATTAACCGAGGTGCTTCCCCGCCTCCTTCAAGAGTATGGACAGCTCTAGCCTTCTATCATCACTATTGCAGGTGTAGGAACGTGTCCCTAAGATGTGGGATTTTCTTCTTGGATGATTCAAAACTGCTCTCACTTGTAGCTTCATATCCAAGGCCTAACTTTCTAGGGTTGTCAGGAAGCGAGATCGGCTCCTGATTCCTTGCAGCTGACTCCCTAACCCTTTTCCTTCTTCAAATCCGCTCTTGCGCATTATACGAGCGGCCACTGAATGTACATCCCCTTTTGGTTCCACCGTTTCAGCTATCTCGAGGTTTTGGAAAGAGACCTCAAGTTGATCTTCAGCACAATCAATGTATGGCACCATCACTGGCTTAGCTACCAGCAATTCTTCTTCTCCTTTGACAGTAACAAGTTTCCCGCCATCTATAAATTTTACCCTCTGATGAAGTGTTGAAGGGACAAGCACCTGCCTCATGAATCCAGGGTCTTCCTAGCAGCATCATATACCCTAGTTCAATATCCATTACTTGGAATCTGGTCACAAAGGTAGTTGGCCCAATTTGTAACTGGAGATCGATGGCCCCTTTGATCTCTCTCAATGACCCATCAAATGCTTTTACAATCGTCCCACTTGGCTCAATCATGGAGGGATCAATGGGCTTTCAGTGTAGAATAAGGAAGCACATTGAAGGCTGATCCTCCATCAATCAATACCTTTGCGATATTGCAACCATGACACTTGAGGGTAATATGGAGCGCCTTCGGTGCCCCACGCATGAGAGAAGACTTCATTTTCTGTGAAGGTGATAGCATTAGCCGTTTTAATCGCATTCACGATCCTTTCAACCTGATCCTGGGTTATGTCTTTGGATACATATGCTTGATCCAACACCTTCTTTATCGCATTGCGATGAGCCTTTGAAGACAAGATCAAGGAATAGAGTGAGATCTTTGCTGGAGTCTTCTTCAATTGTTCCACTACGTCATACTCACTCGTTTCATTATTTTCAAGAATTCTTCTTCTTCCTCTTCTTGGCTTTTTTCAAGTGCCATTTGGGGGTCTTTCAGGTATCACCTGGGGGCTTTTCAAAAACTTTGCTGGAGTATAAAATCTACCACTTCGAGTAATTCCCCTATTGGTGACATTTGTAATAGACTCCGATGCAAGAGTTGGAACAACCTTCGTTGCCATATTTATACTTTGCAGTCGTGGCAAGATGAGATGACAAACTAGATACCTTGAAGAAGGTGCTTGTCTTTGACTAGGGGTGCTATTCCAGATGTCTTAGAGCGAGGCTCTACAATAATTTCATACCTCCATGGGACTGCATGATCGCTTTCATAGGGAAATGGCTTAGGCACCTTAAAAACAAGTGATGGCTCATGGTTGTAAACTTTAAAAACATGGGGTGCGTGGTGGGTCATATTGATGCTCTCTTCGACCCCCTTTGATAACTCGAGCACCCCAGCTTGATCATTTTTTCAATGTAGAGCTTCATCATTGGACACTCCTCCATATGGTGTTTCATTCAAAACACTCAGAACCAATCCTCTTCATCTTCTTTCATTGTCCTTTTACCTTTCCCTCCTTCAACTTCTATCTCATAACCCGCTTCCTTAGCATTCCTAAGATCTCCTTCAGTGGGAGCTTGACATTCTCTACTCCTTGACTTGCATACTTCTCATAGCAGATAGAATTCACTTGTCCTCCACCATGATTGGGGAATGGGTTATTCCTTATGTGCGGCCTCGATTCTTCCTCCAACTTAATGGCACCGCTCGATTAAACGCCATACCGTGCTTCTGAACCCATAACAATCTTCGACGAGTGTCCCTGGGAGTTAGAATGATAATCACAAGTTTGGTTTGGTTTATACCACCGAGGATATGGTGGCATAAAGGTCTTCCCAGGACGTGGGCCTAGCAAGTTGTCTCTACACAAGTGCTTAAACAACTCGGCATGTGTTATATGGAAATCAGGTAAGGGTCTTCTCCATTGGAGGCCTACGGGTGTTGTTGGTATTGAATGGTGGAGGAGTTGTAAAGAGATGACTCGTCTGGGGGGCTTGAGGTGGTGTTTGATGAGGTCTGGGTGATGTGTAAGGTCGTGGATAGGAGACATGGTTGATCTAATGTGGTTGAGGTGTGTATGGTGTTTGGGGTGAAATGCTCTTGGAAATTGATATTGTTGATGCAAGTAGGATGGGTGTTGTGTATGTGGGTAAGCTGGATAATGGTTTTGGGAGTAGGTTGATGAGACTGAGGATGGATGTAGTTAAATGTTCTCCTTCTTCTTAAAATGGGAACTCTTCTTGGGTTAGGACTCACTTGTTTCCCCGTTACTAGCTCTATCTTCCCTTCTTGGATATTGGTTTCAATCCTTTCTTCGATTTCAACCAAATCCACAAATTCTTTTACATGGGTTCCTAGCATGTTTTTGAAAAAGGGACCTTCTAGTGTACGAATAAAGTAAGAGCACATTTCTTGCTCTAACATTGGGGGACAACCCTTCCAGCCAGGGCCCTCCATCTCTGGGCATATTCTTTGAAAGATTCATTCTCTTTCTTCCTCATCCCTTTTAACTGGTCTCTAGTGGGTGGGCATTCAAATTAAACTTGTATTGGTTTGTGAAAGCCTGAGCCCAGTCTTCCTAACACCTACTCTGTGCTTGGTCCATTTGCATGTACCATTCCCATGCTGCGCCTTCTAAACTTTCAGGAAAAAGCTGATAAGGAAGTTTTTATCCTTGGACCACATCCCCATTTTGGTGTAGTACATCCGCAAATGCATGATGGGATTAGTACTACCATCAAATTTAATGAGCTCAGGAATTTTGAAGTCCTTGGGAATGACTACACTAGGAGCCAAGCATAAATCTTTGATACTCATCGGGCCATAGGGGCTAGGCCCACGCAGCATTCGAAACTTCTCCTGCATGCTTTCCTAGTTCCTGTTTAAGCTTCAATCGTTCTCCTCCTTTGCAGTTTCATTAACAGAACCATTATCATTTTGTTTGAGCGAATAGATCCCTCATCATATCCGGCTGGTTCTTCTTCATGTTCATTATTTGCATGTCTTCTTTTGCCCTATTCACCGTGTCAACGATGAATTGCTTGAGTTCTTGGTCCAGAGGATTTCATCAGGTCCTTGAGGTCGTCAATCTCTTGACTTAGATTCCTTCCTTTGTCACTGTTATCTCCAGCCATAGCCTTTTTCTTGCCTTTATTATCGCCTTCTTTTCTCAGTTTCTTTTTCTGATTCTGGGTAGTTCGTACGGCTCTTAGCCGACGCACTAGTGTTAGACAAAGCTTTCTTAGAAGGAGCAATGTTTGAAGATCCTGAATCAATAAACAAAAGAATTGAGTAAATAAAAAGAAGTAAAGGCTTAGAAAACCCTTTGATGGCGAGGAACAACATCTATATTTGACGCGATGGACTTGATTCATATCGTATTCAGAGGACGTATTGTCCATAAGAAAAGATACGTGATGGACAATAGTATAGGGGACTATCATTCCACAATATACTTTGTTAGGAACACACTAGCAATGTAAAGCGATCTTACACTCCACACAGAAGAAAATATTTTCTATAAGGCAGAAATGTAATTGACAATATATCCAAGGGAGATTTTGCTCCACGATGAATATAGTCTTGCATGTCATCCAGGAGAAATAGCGAAAATCGAAATATGAATTTGCTTCATTTATTCAAAAAGTGCGATTACATCATAGCTGAGTCAAGAATGGTCATTCTCTTTCTTTTAAGACCTCTAGCAAAGCTTCTACTCATTTCCATGAAATCACTCATTTCACCAGGCAAATGAAGCCTGATATTCTTTTGAACTTCTTTTTCCGCTCTTTCAAAGTGATAGATGAACTTTGGAATATGGTGGTCCAACTTCTCAGTTAATCTTGTATATTTTTCTTCCACGCTTCAGCCTTCATTGCCCAATCACCGGCTTGTTTCTTCCAAAATCTTCCTGATCTTCTATACGAAGAAGTTGGTTTCGGCATTTCATGAAACGGGCCCATTCTTGGTCACATTCCTCCTTAGCCTGCGCTAAGAGTGCATTTAATTTCCCTATCTTCAAGTCCAACCCTTCTTTGCTGTTGCATTTCGACTTCCAACTCTTCTTTTACTTGTTTTTGTTGGCCAAACTTCATTTCCCATTCTTCATTTGCTTTCTTTAGTTGACTAATATGCTTCACAAATCTATTTTTCTTATTAGCCATCATTCGGACCTCTTTTTCAAGGTTCTGGATCCTCTGTCTTTCCCTTTCTTGATTAGAGTATCAGCAAGTTCATCTTTCAGCTTGCTCAATTAGTTTCTCTTTCTTCTCACATTGGCTTCGTGTGATGATGACTTCTAGCTCTGCGGCTTGCTTTTGTTGTTCTAAGAGTTTCATTTGAGCTTTCATGACCTCTATCTTGTTCAGCCAACCTAGAATCATTCCCCTTTTCGTGAGGAAAGCTAGGGACACTTTGAGGTACTTCTCTTGCTTCCCTCCATGTGATATATTCACGAGTCCTGATTACGAGTGGTTTTCCTAACTCATCTCTCCTTGCCATGTGAACATTCCTCCAGGCCTCTTTAACTTCTCGTGATAACATCTTAGTGTGGTCTCCTTCCTTGTACCAGAAGTAGAGTCCTCCAAGTTGCTCTTCTTGTGGTTTCTTTTGTGTCCAACAAAGTTGTCTTAGTGCTATTGTCGGTGTATAGGATATGCAACCTCTTGGACCCATCAATGGTATATTATGATATTTTCCACAGCTAAGAATAATGTCACCTCTTTCATGTTCGTACCATGGACAAACCCACTTGAATGATTGTTCCTTTATGGTGTCAAATTCAGCCCTCCATTCCTGGTCTTCTTTCGGCTTTGTTGGAATACGATGAAAGCTTCTTAATGGATCTGAAACATTTCTGATGTGATTCCCTGTATACATGTGTGTGATGATCCACACGTATAAGAGGTGTAGGCAACATCGAAGCTTCCCTTTTGTTTCTATTGGCAAAAGTTTAAAGTCAAAAATGTTTCAGCCAATCAAGGGACTTGGATTCCTTTGCTTATTTTCCACAGCAAAGAAAACATCCATGGCAGCCTGGTCAATTATGTCTGGAGTAGAAGGAAACAATATTAACCCATAAATAGCAAATGCCAGTACTCTTGCAAAGATGGTCCAATCTTTTCATGCCCAGGCCCTTTAGATGTTCTTCTAAGAATGCCTTAGTCACTCCCTTCGACTTTGCATGTCCTGCTAACTTCACTTGGGCCACTGGTACCCCTAATAATTCCCAAATTGTTCTACTATCTTTGCATCTGAAGTATGTTGTTCTTGATGAAAATAGATAGAGGTGTTTTCTCACTGGTAGTTTTAGTATGCAGGCATATTCTTCAATGGTAGGAGTGATATCGATGTTTGGCAATTCAAAACATCTCAAGGCTAGGTTCCAATACTGAGCTAGAACATTGAGGACAGAAGTCTCCACTGATATAAGCAATAGGTCCAGAATGGAACCATACTTATTTGAGAATGCTTTCCTGTTTTCATTAGGTAGCAATTGACTCAACCGTCCAACTTCTCCAGAACTGATACTCGCCATCACATTGAAATATTTCTTCAAGTTGGATACATTGCTAGTGTGTTATGTTCTCTTCATCATTTACTGTCTAATACAATGATATTCCTTTGCCGCCAAAGGATCCTTCAAGGAGAGAAAAAGAATGAATGAGATGCATGCAATAAATAGAATAAATATGTATGCTACATGAAAAGAATGCATGTGATATGGCAATTAAGATATGGTTTTTTTTATGCTTAAAATAAACATGCTTGATGAGAAAAAAATGTGGATGTTATGCATGATAAAATATGAATTACTTATGCAGGAAAGAATAAAAACCAATTATGCATGTTGTAATGCTTATAATAAATGCTACATGATACCAAGGATGATGCATGATAAAATAAGAAGAAGTATGCTCCCTTGTGTCCTAATGAGGTAGGACTTAATGCTTGGCGGTTCTATGGTCGACCCTATTTGAGGTGGCCAATAAGGTCATTCTAGTAGTGCACAGTTTTGGATGGATCTAGACCCCTAAAAGTTGTGGTCCCCAGGTTGCCTTTACCAATAAGATAAAGACCCAGTTCCATGAGTTAAAGCAAGAGACATAAAAGTCACAATATGGTGACCCATAGTTCTAGTAACAACCTTAGCGGTAAGTCAACGACTGCAGGGAAGCATAAGCCTCACAATAACAACGTCAAAACCCTTTCTTTCCCTATGGATTTCCAAGGCTCGGTATAGAGCCCAAATAGTGTGTATGGACAGTGATAGTGAAAGTGTGTGCAGGGAGCATACAAACCTTTCAAACCCTTATGTACGTACAAATTCCTGCCAAGACAAAGCAAAAACATATATATATATACAAAAGTCATCTACCCTAAGGTTCCAAAATGTACAAAAATAAAAGTCTTCTATCCTAATGTTTGAATAAGAAATATTTACAAATAAGACAAACTATTATTTACAAAAAGGGAAAATAAATAAATAAATAAATAAATAAATTACCAAAGTAAAATAGATATGTTATGAGGGAAAAATAAATATAACAAAGTTATAATTATTTGCATAATCAACTCCAATGGGCTTGACTCTCTTTAAGTCCCCAGTGAGTAAACTGTCACAACATACCCGAAGGTGTTGCGACAAGGATGACAACTGATTTTTAAATGATAAAATGGAGTCGCCACCAATTTTAATTCTGGAAAAATTGGGAAACCTTTTTAATTTGTAAATTGGTCTATTTAAAAGAGATTTAGGTTCTGAGTTTGATTATGATTAGGGAAGGGTAAAACTTAATCCCATTGCACCCCTAATACATCCGTATAAATACGGTTACCCTAGAGCTCATTATGCAAATTTATTATAACTTTAATAATATTTGGTTTTCCCCAAAGTAATCATAATTATATACAGACATAAAATAAAATGAAATAAAATTAAAGAAAGAAATAAAAAATAAATGAGAAATAAAATTAAAGAAAGACAAAAATTGAAAGAAAAATTAATTTTGGCTTGATAGTTATTTACCACGCGACGTATCCTCTGGTGCAATGAGGAACTCAAAGCCACGTCGTTTTAGAAAATGATTCTGTGTTGATTGATTTTAATTAAAAAAGAATGAAATGTGTTGATTGATTTTTACTTTTTGAAAATGGATTTTTGATTATTAAAAGGAAGAAAACATTTTTTACAAGCTCTAATTTCAACAAAATTAATTCATAAATGCAAATTCACAATTAATTTAAGCAAAACACATAAGCATACACAATAATTAAACTAGAAATAAAATCAATTCATAAACAAAATTACACAATTAATTTAAACACACAACACTTAAACATATAAAATGATTAAACTGAAAAAATCTAATTATTTTTTTCATCTTTTTTTAATTAAAAATAAATAAATTGACTCAAAATCAAAGAAATAATTAAATCACTCTTTTTATTTTGTTTTTCTTTTCCACATAATTAAACCACTTATGAAATCGATTTATTTAATTCTATTTGAATGATTTAAGATGATTGCTTGAAAAACATGTCACAAACCCTTTTTTTTTTAGTGAAACAAAATACCCAAAAATGATAATAATAATAATAATAATAATATTTCTCTAACTCTACTACCCACACACAAAAGCACAAGCATCACACTCTCTTACCCTCCTAACATACATGCATACAACACTCTCTCACTTTCACCCGCGCACACAGACACTCAACGCATGGCACTCTTTCACATACATACACACATGCGGCACACTCTCACACAGCCATAATGCATTCAATTCTCTCTCCCCATACACAAACACACTTAAGCAAGAAAAAATAGAGACCGAGACATTTGGAGAATGAGAGATGGAAAGCTTGAAAGGAGATGAGATCTAGAGAGAGCGAGAATGAGAGGGAGATCGTGGAGGAGGGGGAAGAGAGGACCACCAACGGAGACGGAGCGACTGAGTGGCGTGCCGTGTGCGCGGCCAGCATGCCACGACTAGGAGGAGCAGAGAGGAAGGTCGTGAGCTGGAAATGGAAGAGGGAGGAAGGCTTGCGCCAGCTCGAGAGAGGAAGAGGGTTACCGGGGAAGGAAGGCCACGCGGCTTTGCGCTTGGGGCCGTGGGTTTTGTGGCTGCATGTGGTCGCCGGGTGAAGCAAATGGGCATGCGGTGGAGGTCGTGTCGTGGGGGAAGGAGGTGTGATTCTTGGACAGCAAAGATCGCGGTGATGGGGCACGGTTGTGCGTCCTGATGCATTCTTGTGGCGGTGAGGGAGGAAGAAGATGGCGGTGGTGAAAGGAGGGGGCTATGATGGTAGTGAGGTGATGATGATGGTGAGGCCGCGGTGGTGGTGGGAAAGAAGGATCGACAGGCTTTTCCCCTTTATTCTTATTTTTCCAAGTTTTGTATTTTGATGATGATGAAACTATTGATGCTGTTGTTACCTGGTTCTTTCTTTTTTTTTCTTTTTTCCTTTTCTTTTTTGTTGCTATGTTGATGTTGGTGGTGGTTGTGGAGGCTCTGTTGATGTTGGCTGTGGTTTTGGTTTGCTTAGGTTGTGGGTTGTGGGGTGATGATGATGACGATAGGTTGTGATGATTTTAGAGGATGGCTTTAGTTTAGAGAATGGGTTGAGTGTGGCTATGAGTGATAATTGAAGGTGAGTAAGGTTAGCTTGATTAAATTTTTTGCAGGTTGTGTCTATGATCCCTTTTTTGATGATAAACCTATGCATTTATTTGCTTCAGATTGATTGTTTGGTCCATTATAATTCTTTTCCAACAATGAGAGGTATGGTTGAGGGATTTTGTTTGGTTTATTATGATCATTGTAATGATGATCCCTCAATTCATGGGGTAGTGGAGCATGGTCCTCCTTTTTGTAGTTGTTTTTGTTATCTTCGCATTGATGCACTGTCATTTTGTTAAGCTCCTTCATTCCATTTTTAATTTTTTTCATTTTTTATTTTTATCATTTTTTTTGGTTTAGGTTTACAAATCAAAGAAATGTGGGCTAAAAGGAAATGAATAAAATAGGCTGGTCCTTTTTTTTTTTTTGGGTTAATGGGCTAAAAAAAATGGGCTAGAAAATGGACTTAAAAAACATGGGAATGGTTTTTTTGAATGAGACGTTTTTATTTTAGAAAATAAAAATAAAGCCAAAAGTGTCCGGACAAAATATGGTATCCACATTTACATAAAATAGTACTCTTCACATGGATTAGCTTTGAATTTGTACTTTTACGGGGAAAAAATCTAAATGACTATTGACTAAGAGTGTTATTTAAAGATATCATTCAAAGGCTCTAATCTCTACGCCCTAAGACTAGAAATTATACATATTGTGTTACATTGTACCTGAGCTAAACTAATTAGTGGCTACGCGTACATTATTTTGATTCTTTGGATGTTTCCCTTTTGACAAATTTTCAAGAAACCCAAACAAGGTACGCTACTAATCAAATGCCTCAAAAAATACTTTTGAAAACAATAATCTTCCATGCTATACTTGTATATAACTTTGTACAATTCAATTAAGAGCCTCGGAATCGACTTCTAAAATAGTCATTGAATCCTTGGAACAAGTCCTACAAGTTCTTGATAAACTAACAAGATGAAAACTATCAGCCATATATGCTTGGGGAGTTAGCGTGCACATCTACAATGTCTAGCTTATTCACATATCCAAAAGTTTCCAGACATACCATATGTTAATGAAGATGCAAGTTGACTTTCTATATTAAAAATCATCACCAGAAAATAAGAATCATCTATCAAAAATTCATGATTATAGGCAATGGAACCTCTAAGGCAACTAATGAGGCTCAAATGTTTCAACTTTCCTAGTCAAGTCTCATCTTTAGCCATAGAAAAAGAAAAAGAATGTCCAAGGAAAAACCTAGATTTTCTTGTTAGTTCTCTATAATGATTTAGCTTGTTCTCATGACTCTTAACAAGTCTTGAACATATCAAATTTATATTGCCTGTATCAACCAATGTTAGTAATGAAAGCTGTTTGATCTTTCATCCATCTTGCACCTAAAGCCACTGAGCTGTATTTTCTAATGCCTTCAAAAGATCAGAATCAATCTCTCTCTATCTTCAAGTTCCACCTTGTCACTAGTGTCATGAAGAAATGAAAGTCTCATCTTGGACTCCAAAAACGAGGATGATGCAATACTTCTATTGTAGTTGACCTAACAACAAATGAAATGATGTAATGCAATTGCTAGCTTGTAACCCAACACACAAGCACAAATATATAGTTCCAATCCCTCTAATTATTGAAAGTTATCAAACAGTCCCTCTAATTTTGATTTATGTAATCAAAACTCATATTTTTATCAATTTCCAATCATAAACAATTGAAAATTTCTATTATTGATCATATGTTACATATCTCCCTTAAAATGATTTCTTTCATAATCCACTGCTAAATGCATACGGATATAAATTATTTTAATCTGATCCTACCTTTTTTGGCAATAAGATAAATTACCTTCGCCCCCAATTTTTTTAAGTTTTTCAGAGATTAGATTATTTCAAGAGCATAAACCACTAAATTCAGTCTCAAAATAAGTCCTGCCAATATCACCAGGCTTTGAAAAATTATAAAAATAAAAATATTATTCATTGCAGGTTTACAAAAACATGATCATGCTATTCCTGAATTGAGCGTTCAAAGCTCAAATGACACAAAAAAAAAAAATCACAATTGACATTATACACGAATAACACCTAAGAATAACACTTCATTTGTGAATCCATCAATTGTATCACAAAACAATTAAGTAGGTCATAACAAGAAGCAAAAAATGAATAAAGGCACAAAAAGATATATTTTCATACTCGTAAAATCCCATTAAATGGAATGATATACCTTAGATAGGGTTAGGTTAACAAACAAGAAATAAAATCATAAGCTTCAAGCGTGTACTCTACCAAGGAAAGATCATTTTGATTTTTCACAATATTGATATCATGCTCAAGGCAATCTCCAAATGGATGTCTTCCCTGATCATCCAAAAAAGAGTACACAACCTAAATTAAACAAATCTATTGTTTCTGCTGCATCATCCTTGAACAAGCCTCTTAATGCTTGTTGACCCAACTGCCATAGCCTCCAAGTCATTAAACTTAAGGGAAAATAACACTTCTTTTATGAATCTATCAGTTGTATTATAAAACAATCAAGTCGATCATAATAAGAAGAAAAATATGAATAAATGCATGAAAAGATTTATTTCCATACATGTAAAATCCTATTGAATGGGAATGATATACCTTAAATCAGTGTTAGTTTAATAAACAAATAAGATACTCAGCTTCAAGGATGTACTCCACCAAGAACAGATTATTTCGATTTTCACAATATTGACATCACACTCAAGGCAATCTCCAAATGCATGTCTTCCATGATCATCTAGAAAAAGAGGACACAACGAAACTAAACAAATCTCCTCCTCGTGTTTGGCATTGTCCTTAAATAAGTCCAGTACTTGCTAACCCAAATTGCACAGCCTATAAGTCTTTAAACTTAAGGGCAAAAACATTTCATTTATGAATCCATCAATTATATTACAGAACAATTAAGCCGCAGAACAAGAAGAAAAAAATATAAATAAAAGCACGAAAATATATATTTCCATACTTAAAAAATCCTATCGAATGTGAATGATATACCTTAGATTAAGGTTACTTTAACAACAGGAAAAAAGATCCTCAGCTTCAAGGATGTACTCCACCAAAAAGATCATTTTGATTTTGCACAATATTGACATCACGCTCAAGACGATTTCCAAATGGATGTTGTTCTTGGACAAGCTGCTCTAATGCTTGCCAACTTGAACTACGAAGCCTACAAGTCATTAAATTTCAAGGGCAATAACAATTTATTTATGAATCCATCAGTTGTATTTCAGAACAATTAAGTTAGTCATAACAAGAAGAAAAAATATGAATAAAGACATGAAAAGACATATTTCCATACTCGTAATAACCCATTGAATAGGAATGATATACCTTAGATCAGGGTTAGTTTAACAAACAAGAAATAAGATCCTCAGCTTCAAGGAAGTATCACAAACAAGAATAAGATCCTAGCTTCAAGGATATAATCGACTAAGAAATGATCACTTTGATTTTTCAAAATATTGACATCACGCTCAAGGTGATCTCCAAATAGATATCTTCCTTGATAGTCAGAAAAAGAGCACACAACCTAAACAAAACAAAGCTCTGCTCATGTTTGGTGTTGTCCATGAATAAGCTACTCTGGTGCTTGCCAACAGAATTGCCCAAGCCTGTAAGTCATTGAACTTTAAGGGCAATAGTACTTCATTTAAGAATCCATTCAGTTGTATTACATAAGAACAATTAAGTCAGCCATAACAAGAAGCAAAATATGAATAAAGGCATGAAAAGATATATTTCCATACACGTAAAATCCCATTGAATGGGAATGATATACTTTAGATCAGGGTTAGTTTAACAAACGAAATAAGATCCAAGCTTCAGGGATGTACTCCACCAAGAAAATATCATTTCGATTTTTCACAATATTGAAATTACGCTCAAGGCAATCATCAAATGGATGTCTTTCCTGATCATTCTAAAAAAAAGTACACGACCTAAATTAATCAAATCTATTGACCATGTTTGGCATTGCCCTTGAACAAGTTGCTCTGCGCTTGCTAACCAAACTGTCAAGTCATTAAACCTTCAAGGATGTACTCCACCAAGAGAATATCATTTCGATTTTTCACAATATTGACATCACGCTCAAGGCAATCTCCAAATGGATGTCTTCCATGGCTATACAGAAAAAGAGTACACAACCTAAACTAAACAAAATTACTGCTCGTATTTGACATCTTCCTTGAACAAGATGCTCTAGTGCTTGCCAACGCGAATGGCCACAACTTGCAAGTCATTAAACTTCAAGGGCAATTGATCATGTTTGGAATCGTCCTTGAACAAGTTGTTCTAGTTCTTGCCAACAAAACTGCCAGCGTGCAAGTCATTAAACTCCAAGGGCAATAACACTTTATTTATGAATCCATCAAGTTTTATTATAGAACAATTAGGTTAGTAATAACAAGAAGAAAAAATATGAATAAATGAATGAAAAGACATATTTCCAAAATCATATAATCTAATTGAATGGGAACAATATACCTTAGATCAAGGTTAGTTTAACAAATAATAAATAAGATCCTAAGTTTCGGATGTACTCAACCAAGAAAAGATCATTTTCATTTTTCACAAATATTGACATCACGTGCAAAGTGATCTCCAAATGGATGTCTTCCTTTGTCACCAAAAAAAAAAGCACACAACCTAAACTAAAGAAAGTTACTCATGTTCATCGTCCTTGAACAAGATGCTCTGGTTGCTAACCCAATGGCCACAACCTCCAAGTCATTAAACTTCAGGGCAATAACACTTCATTTATGAGCCCATCAGTTGTATTCCAGAAGAACAATTAAGTCAAGTCATAACAAAAAGCAAAATATGAATAAAGGCAAAAAGATATATTTCCATTAGAGTTGTAAAATGCCATTGAATAGGAATGATATACCTTATTAGGGATAGTTTAACCAATAAGAAATAAGATCCTTAGCTTCAAGGAGGTACTCGACCAAGAAAAGATCACTTTGATTTTTCATAATATTGACATCACGATAGGCGATCTCCAAATGGATGTCTTCCTTGGTCATCCATAAAAAGAGTAAATAACCTAAACTAAATAAATCTACTGCTCGTGTTTAGCGTCATCCTTGAACAGTTTGGGGCTTGCCAACTCTGAAAGCCCTACCTGTAAGTCATTAAACTCCAAGGGCAATATTGACATCGTCCTTGAACAAGATGCTCTAGTGCTTGCTAACCCAAATGGCCACAACCTGCAAGTCATTAAACTTCAGGTGATGTCAATATTATAGAATAATAATTAAGCCAGTTATAACAAGAAGCAAAATATGAATGAAAGCATGAAAAGATATATTTCCATACTTGTATGATTAGGGAAGACATACATTTGGAGATCCTCATGAGTATGATGTCAATCATTAAAGAATGAAAAACAATTAACACTTCATTAATGAATCCATCAATTGTATTACAAAACAATTAAGTCAGTCATAACAAAAAGAAAAATTATGAATAAAAGAATGACAAGATATATTTCCATACTCGTAAAATCTCATCACATAGGAATGATAAACCTTAGGTCAGGGTTGGTTTAACAAACAAGAAATAAGATCTTCAGCTTCAGGGGTGTACTCTACTAAGAAAAGATCATTTCTATTTTTCACAATATTGACATCACACTCAAGGCGATCTCCAAATAGATGTCCTGCCATGGTCATGGAAAAGATTGCACGACCTAAACTAAACAAATTTACTCTCGTGTTTGACATCGTCCTTGAACAAGATGCTCTAGTGCTTGCTAACCGAATGGCCACAACCTCCAAGTCATTAAACTCCGGCAATAACACTTCATTTATGAATCCATGAGTTGTATTGCAGAAGAACAATTAAGTCAATCATAACAAGAAGCAAAATATGAATAAAGGTATGAAAAGATATATTTCCATCAATGTAAAATGCCATTGAATGGGAATTATATACCTTAGATTAGGGTTAGTTGAATAAACAAGAAATAAAATCCTAGCTTTAAGGAGGTACTTGACCAAGAAAAGATCATTTCGATTTTTCACAATATTAACATCACGCTCAAGGCAATCTCCAAATAGATGTCTTTCTTGGTCATCCAAAAAAGAGTACACAATCTAAACTAAACGAATATCCTCGTGTTTGGCATCGTCCTTGAACAAGCCTACTGGTGCTTGCCAACCTCGCTGCCCAACCTGCAAGTCATTAAACTTCTAGGGCAATAACACTTCATTTATGAATCCTTCATTGTATTACAGAAGAAAAATTAAGTCAATCATCATAAGAAGAAAACTATGAATAAAAGCACGACAAGATATATTTCCATACTCGTAAAATCCTATCAAATGGGAATGATATACCTTAGGTCAGGGTTAGTTTAACAAACAATAAATAAGATCCTCGCTTCAGGGATGTACTCTACCAAGAAAAGATCATTTCGATTTTTTATAACATTGACATCATGTTGAAGGCAATCCCCAAATGGATGTCTTCCATGGTTATCAAAAAAAGAATACACAACTTAAACTAAACAAATTCCTCTTCGTGTTTGACATCACACTTAAGGTAATCCCCAAATTGATGTCTTCCATGGTCATCTAGAAAAAGAGTACACAAACTAAACTAAACAAATCTACAGTTCATGTTTGGCATCGTCCTTGAACAAGCTACTATGGTGCTTGCCATCCCAAAGTCCCGGCCTGCAAGTCATTAAACTTCAAGGGCAATAACACTTTATTTATGAATGCATTGGTTGTATTATAGAAGAACAATTAAGTCAACCATAAGAAGAACCAAACTATGAATAAAAGCATGAAAAGATATATTTCTATACTTGTAAAATCCTATCAAATGAGAATAATATATCATAATCGAGGTTAAGTTTTACAAACATGAAATAAGATCATCTACTTTAAGGATGTACTCCCCAAGAAAAGATCATTTTGATTTTTCACAATAATTATATCACACTTAAGGCGATCCCTAAATGGATGTCTTCCATGGTTCCAAAAGAGTACACAATCTAAACTAAACAAATCTCCTCATGTTTAGCGTTGTCCTTGAACAAGCCTGGTGCTTGCCATCCAGAAGTGCCCAAGCATGCAAGTCATTAAACTTCATGGACAATAACACTTCATTTATGAATGTATTATTTATATTGCAGAAGAACAATTAAGTTAGTCATAACAAGAAACAAACTATGAATAAAAGCATGAAAAGATATATTTCCATACTCATAAAATCTGATCAAATAGGAATGATATCCCATAGATCAAGGTTAGTTTTACAAACAAGAAATAACATCCTCTTTTTCAGGATGTACTCCCGAAGAAAATATCATTTCAATTTTTCACAATATTGACATCACACTTAAGGCAATCCCCAAATGCCATGGTCGTCCAGAAAAAGAGTACACAACCTAAACTAAATAATTCTACTACTCATGTTTAACATTGTCCTTGAATAAGATGCTTTAGTATTTACCATCTTCAAACTCCACAACCTACAAGTCATTGACCTTCAGGGACAATTACACTTCATTTATGAATGCATCAGTTATATTCAGGAACAATTAAGTTAATCAATATAAGAAACAAAATAAATGCACAAAAAGATATATTTCCATAACCATAAAATCCCATTGAATAGGAATGCTATACTTTAGATCAAGGTTAGTTTTACAAAGAAGAAATATGATACTCGGCTTCAGGGATGTAATCCACCAAGAAAAGATCATTTCAATTTTTCAAAATATTCATATCACACTTAAAGTGATCTCCTCTAAATGCATGTCTTCCCTGGTCATCCAAAAAAAAGAAGACACAACTTAAACTAAATAAATCTACTGCTTGTGTTTGGCATCGTCCTTGAACAAGCTACTTTGGTGCTTGCTAACTAGAACTACCAGCCTATAAGTCATTAAACTTTAAGGGCATTAACACTTTATTTATGAATCCATCAGTTGTATTAGAACAATTAAGTCAATCATAATAAGAAGAAAAAATATGAATAAAAGCACAAAAATATATATATTTCCATACTTGTAAAATCCAATTGAATGGAAATGATATACCTTAGTCAAGGGTTAGTTTAACAAACAAATAATAAAATCCTTAGCATTAGGGATGTACTCAACCAAGAAAGATGACTTTGATTTTTCACAATATTGACATCACACTGGCGATCTTCAAATGGATGACTTCTTTAATCATCTAGAAAAAGAGTACACAACGTAAACTAAACAAATCTAGCTCTTGTTTGGGTCATCCTTGAACAAGCTCTAGTGCTTGCCAATCGAACTCAATCAGTTGTATTACATAAGAACAATTAAATTAGTCATAACAAGAAGAAAAATATGAATAAAGGTATGAAAAGACATCTCCATATTCGTAAAATCTCATCAAATGGGAATGATATACCTTAAATTGGGTTAGTTTAACAAACAAGAAATAAGATTCTAAGCTTCAAGGGATGTACTCCACCAAGAAAGATCATTTCAATTTTTCACAATATTGACATCATACTCAAGGCGATCTCCAAATACATGCCTTCCCTGATCATCTAGAAAAAGAGGACACAACCTAAACTAAACAAATCTCCTCATGTTTTGCGTCATCCTTGAACAAGCCGCTCAGGTGCTTGCTAACCTGAACTATCAATGCAAAGGTAACTTGGATCAAAATAATCCAAAATGTCATTATTGTCTTAATAGAGTATTTATATAAAATCAAAAGGAAAGTCTTTTCTTAATTCATGCCTTCCTTTTGAGTGAAATCTTTGCAACATGACATGTCTTATATTTCCCAAATGACATTACCCTCAAATCTCTATTGATTTTAAATATTCATTTGCAACCAATCAAACCTTCAGGTAATAGGATGATTTCCCAAATGTCATTGTCTTTTGTGAACTTAATTTAATCACTCATGGCATCAATCCACAATTGAGAATTAATACTCTTCATGGCATGATGAAAGTTGATTGGATCATCTTTCAACAATCCATTATGTTCCTTATATTTCTAAAGAAGTATGAAACAATTATCAGAAACCACACTTCTCTTTTCTCTAGTGGATCTCCTTAGTGGCATTGTTCTTAAGGTTATTGAGTTTGTTTTCAAGAATAGCTTGTTGATTTTTGTTGGGAAAATTGTCAACATTGTTTCTAACCTTATTTCTCCTCCCAAATTCAATATCCTCAAAGCACTAACATTCTCATATGAAAGATTAATCTAATTGTGGGATCATAAAACTTATACCCTTGAGACCAAACAAATTATCTAAACTAAATAGTCACTGACCATTTCCTTAGTCCAATTTCTTTTCAGTTGCCCTATAAGGCCTTGCCTTAATTGGACAACTCCAAATGTGTAAATTCTTTGTACTAAAAATTTTTCTAGTCCATAATTTATAAGGAGTTTTGGTCACCACTTTTATTGGAATTCTATTAAGGATATTGGTTGCAACTTTTGATGCCTCTTCCAGAGTGATATTGGTAGGATAGTATGAATGATCATACTTTTTACTATATCTTCTAATATTCAGTTCATTCTTAACAGACACCATTCATGCTAAAATAGCATCCAACATGGTATACTATGAGATAACACTATATTCCTCAAGGGATTTGGCAAATGATTTTGGACATTGTTGTAATACCCTAGTTTTGAATAAAAAGGTTAGAAATTTTTCGAACCAAGAAGGGTGCTAGTTACCCTCATCTGTCGTTCCAAGTCCAAGAATTTCACTAAGTCTGGACCCTACATGCCCTTGGAGAGCTATATGATAGAACCACTTTCTTGGGACCAAAAATCTTAATAATTGTTCCCTAGAGAAAAATAAGTTAAAAAGTGATTTTTAATGAATTTTATAAAATCTTTAAACATTTCATTTTTAGCCCAAAAGTTTATAAAATCTTTGAAATTCTCGAATTTGAACTAAAACCCAAAAATTAGATTTTGATTTGTTAGGATTTTATTTTTATGATATTTTATTTGAATCCAAATGGGGTATTTCCTTATTTACATTTATATTTTAAAGTTAATGGAAAGTTAAATAAATTATTTAACTTATGTAAATAAGTAAAAGATCATTTGGAGAGTGCTGGTGGTAGGGAAGGTAAAGCGGTAGTAGACAATTTTATGCTCTCTAGTGAAGCTAGCGGTCAACAGTTTTATAAAAACCTCTATTTCGGGTTTAGAATATTCATACACCCAAAAACTCATCCCTTCACCCCTAAACACGAGAAACCTTGCCTCCCAACCCATTTTCACCATCAAAACTCTATTTTCTTCCATTTCTTTCAATTCTAACTTCAATTTTTCACTTTTAAGACTTTAAGGTATGTTGTTCTCTTGGTTTTACTCTTTTTCCTTTAAGTTTTCCTTATTTAGGAGTGGTTCTCTCTTCTCAAGGTAGAGGAGTTTTCTACCTTGTTAGAGATGGATTCTTGGGTATTTTAAGGTTTTAAAGGTTAATTTAGAGCTATGTTGTTCCCATGTCAGATAGTGGTGTCATTCCTGTATCCTAGCGTGCTGTTGGTGTTGATTTAGCTATTCCACCCCTCCAAGTGAGTGGGTTTGCATCTGTGATCTCTATATTGTGCATTAGAATTATTTTTATAAAGATATCATTTATTGGTTGAGTTTAGAGATTTCTGTAAAGAAGTTTGAGGTTACTATTGTTTGTATATTTTGAACTCCTGATTTTAAAGAATGAAACTTGTTTTTGATAAAACTCATAGGACCAAGTTTGTTAAACTGATTTTATGCAGGATTGATGATATATGTAATTGTTAGAGGCTTCATGATTATTTCAATGGATTCTAGAACTAGTTTATGTATATAATATAGTTGTATAACCAAATATGAAATTTAGAAAAAAGGATTGGAAATATGGTTTTACACTCTATAATTTCAGAATATAATATTAAGCTTCTAGCTTAGGAAGAGCTTGACAGTTGTAATGCAACTTAGATAATCAATCAAAATGTTTTAGAGCCTGATTCTTCATAAGATTAGAACGTTGACGGCTACATACTCTATGGAGGTATGAAATCACAAATGTCTATAAAGGGTGATCCCTTAGGCATAATTTCATGGTCATAGTTATACTAAAGTTGAGCTGTTAGATTCAGATAGATTTAGACCTCACAGAGAATAAGGAGGTTTTTAAGGGTTTCGGATTTATTTATAATAACTATAGACAAATAGGTTGTGTGTTAATGATAATAAATCCATTAACTTTGGTACCAAGTGTAACAACTGGGGATGAGGTAGGGAGTGATCATCTGAGAAGGCATGAACAAGGAGCGGCTCCTGCTTCCAAGCGGAGGGGTACATGAATGAACCGATTACACACCGAATGAGAGGATCCTGAGTCTATATATGTATGGGATTGTAGTTAAGGAGGGCTTATATGAATTGATTGGTACTACCTATGCTACAAAGATGCATCTTTCTTTTCGGTAGCCCATCACGAAAGAACTTCAAGTTAAGCATGCTTGACTTGGGGTAATTTTGGATGGGTGACCTCCTGGGAAGTTTCCAGGACGTGTGTGAGTGAGGACAAAGAACGCTGAAAACCCGTGTTAGTTTGTGAGGACGTCGGCAATCCATAAAGCGGCGAGGATGTTACAAATGGTATCAAAGCTTGCACCTCTCCTAGTACGGTGTGGTTCAGGAACGAACCAAGCAAAAGCTGGTGGGCATGTAGAGCTAGGGACGAGGCGGGAGTAATCGCGATGTGAGAAGACACGGACAAGGAGCGGCTCTTGCCTCCAAGCAGAGGGGTACATGAATGAACGATTACACACCCGAATGAGAAGGATCCTGAGTCTATATAGGTATGAGACTATCCAGTTAAGGAGAGCTTATATGAATTGATTGGTATTACCTATGCCATAAAGATGCATCTTTCTTTCGGTAGCCCATCATGAAAGAACTTCAAGGTAAGCATGCTTGACTTGGGGTAATTTTGGGATGGGTGAGCTCCTGGAAAGTTTTCGCAGGAAGCATGTGAGTGAGGATAAAGCACACTAAAAAGACCAGTGTTGGTTTGTAGGGACAGTCAACAATCCATAAAGTAGCAGGGGATGTTACACCAAGTATGCCTGGGCTAGAGATATCAGAGAATTTATTGTCACACTGTGACCAAAGATTTTATATTTAGAGTTTTGTTATGTCACAAATATTGTGCATAACAAGAGCAAAGATTACTATTTCTCTAGGAGCTACTACATTATAAGATTAATTAATATTAGGTATGATAGTGAATTGAGGAAATGGTTTGAGTTGTAAAATGATAATTTGATATATATATATATATATATATATATATATATATATATACACTTGACTTGTAAGACATATAAGTATTACTAATGTTATTATGATTTTATGCATTGTTCCTTGATGTCCCATGAAGGGGATTAAGGTGAGAACTCACTCAACTAGTTTTGGTATCAAAACTCACCCTCTCCTTTCTCTTATATTTCCAGATAGAACAATGGCTGCAAATTCTACTCAGCTTTTTCCTCCAAGCCGGTGAGTGTCAGCTAGTATGCTTCACTTGGGTGAAGCATGCATCTTTGTTCATTTAGAGTACCCGTACATTGGCGAGTCCAGATCGTAGAGCATATGTTGCACTTCATGCATATCGTTATTATTATGTTATTTTGGTAAATGTATATGGCTTTACTACTCATGGCTGTTTGCATAAGATGGGCTTTGTTCATGTATTATTGGCATTATGATTTTAGATGTTAAAACTAACTTGTGAAATTTCAGCTTTGACTAATTTGATACAAAAGAGTAGGTGATTTGTATGTAGAAAATGAGACTATGGTTTAGATGATTTTAGAGATAATTGTGCATATAAAGTATTCCAGGTCACGAGGCTTACATGGGAACAAGATTTCTCACATGCCGATCACGTGCCCAAATCGGGTCGTGACAATTGTTAAGATAATCCATCATATCTACCATAGCATTAACTACCATGGTAAGAATTGATAACCTTAATGCATTTACCTTGATTCTCAATATAATCCCTAAATACCTTAAACATGTCCAGTGATTCAAACTTCTCGTAAATGAGATAAAGCTATCTATAACTTAAAGATCGACTATGAACAACAAAAAATATTATCGATCATTCAGGAAACCATATGGAATGATCCACAATAATCATATAAGTTCAAAGGCATCTAAAGATCTGCCAATCCTGAATATCTTTGTAATTGTTTGTTTATCTTTAATACACACTTATCTAGATAGTAGAAACCAAAAATTAACCTTAAAACAAACAAAAAATAAGAAGTATATATTTCTTTACATGCCAAAAGTTATATTTGGCACAATCATTCTTTATAAGTCCAATAGTCGAAAAAAGTTACAAGCTAACTTCCTTATTTATTCCTGTTTTTGTTTCTTCCAAGGTGAACTATTCAGCTTTATCCTCTTTCCTTCATGTTTTTGTCCTTAAAGGTACTTGCTAATGAACACTTTTAGTCTTTTTTTACTTTCATACATTTCTTCTTCTAGCACACAATTAAAAAAAGAGAGCATAAGCTTATTAAGAGATCATTTGTCCTTTTGGTAGCTATAACTGGTCCAAGACTAAGAAATATGTGCTAAAAAGAAAAATTAAAGCTAAATGTATGAGCATATCATGAAATAGCTCTAACTTAATTTTAAAGCAAGATAAGACATCACCATGATACACTTCCATAGATTTTATTTGTTCTTTATTCTTTATGAAAAAAAAATAAAAAAAATCGATAAAATCATACTTGTTCCCAACAAAGCCTCCCATTTAAAAAAATAAAATAAAAATTTTTTTAAGAAATTTCTTGACACTAAATACCTTCAGACATATCACCCTTGAATGTTTCTAGAACTTTATGCTACATGGTTATAAGACTTGTGCAATTTGAATGGCCCTATTTCTCAAAATCATTTTTAATAATCCTTATTGGAACTTTTATCCATAAGAGCAACGAGATTGTTCTATCCTTAGTGAGTGCACGGTCTAGATCCAAGTAGCCAAGAACGATCATTACATTCTATTTCCATTCCTTAAAATTGGTCCTATTTAATATAGGAACGGTAATATTGCAGATATAACATAAGTAGATGTAATATTAAAATTAGAACAAAACAACATACTCACATGAATTCAAATAAATTCAATAATGGTAGAGCCCACAGGATATCTAGCACAACATTAATATTTAGTCTTTGGATAGAAATATTAACTTGTAAGTGGTACTCTCAATGCAGTCATGAGTATTGATAGTAAATCCTATCAAACAATAAGTCTATCTTTGAACCAACTTATTGTCCACATGGAACCTAATAACCATCACATATTCATAACCACAACTGTACATATAATTCCGCTAGATATAGACCTTCCTTTGGGCCAGTCAAACATCCTCATGAATTATCTATGTAATAATCAAATATTGATAATAAAACCCGTCAAACAATAAGCCTATTTTTAACCGACTTATCATTCACATAGAACCTGACAATTACCACATATTGATTACCACATGTGTGCATGTACTTCGGCCAAATATTGATTTTCCTTTGGGTCAATCAATACGCATAGAACCGCACACTCACAATATCCTTATGTTCCAAATAGATTGACTTTGACAAAAGAGGTTACTTTGGCAGCATTTTGCTTTAGTCAATTTATTTCAAAACCCGAGAATTGTTACCAAATCTCCTATGTCACAAGAACAAAATATGTTTTTCCAATATTGTTGAAATAATTAAGAAAACCATATAAAATGTACTCCAAAAAAAAATGTATATATAGAATACTCCAAATATCAATAAGACAAATCCTTGTTTGTAAATAAACAAATAATTAAACCATTTTACTTCACCCATCACCATGCCAAAAGAAAAGCCAAACAAAGGTGTAACATATGTGCCAAACAAAAGTTATTCAACTTTTACTTTTAAGCCTAAATGGAAATCTAAACAACAACAAAAGGGAGATAAATTATTTCTCAATGATTTAATCATGGACCACTTGATACCACTTGTTAGAAATTTTCTTCTTTATAATCCCAAGATCATCCATGTTAAATCATGAAGAAGATTGGAAGACTAGATGAGGAAGCATACTTGAATATCCATGAGAATTGATTAGTGTTTGGACATGTGGTTATTAATCTTTCAAGTTAATACGCATCTTTCAAAGATGATGTCTCTCCATTTTAATAATGGGATGTAAGAAAAGAGGTATGCGTACAACTTAGGGACCATAACATTTTATAACTCCGTAAACCCTAATTTCTAATTCAGCCCATCATAAAATTAGTAATTGGGTAACATGGTATCTATAAATAATAAGCTCATATTTAACGAGATGATTTAGGCCTATTAACTTGTCCTTATTAGATCACTTTAATTTGAGCCAAACTTTATAATCGCACACAATATACAATTATATACAAATCCACAAATTATTACACTATTTGATATTTACTTTATTATTATTGGATAAACTTGTTAAATTGAGTGGGTGCGGGACAAGTGAATGAACTTGTCCAAGAAAATTATGAGAAATTAATATGTGAACACATGAATTTTTACATGCGCTTCTCATATTTCTTAATCACTCATGATATTCCTCAAATCACTTAAATTTTGTCATGTATATGGGTATAGTTATGTGTGCCATATGATCTGTCACAACTTTTCTAGTATTTTTCTTCAATCTGAATAGAATATCTCATCCAGGACAAAACTGAAACAAACCAAAGTGGAATGTGAGGTACTAAAGAAGTCCTGTGAAACTCTAATAGAGGAGAACAAGAGGCTACAAAGGAGCCAAGAGCTTAAATCAATAATGAAAACAACATGGAATCCTTGTATGTGCATCTTCCATAGCCAGCCTTACAATATGCCTTTCTTGTGAGAAAATTAGCAATGGGGTAGCAATGGACCCTCTCCCAAGACGGCATTGCTTATTGGCTCAAAAGTCCATCACAGTACCTCTATAAAATTAACTATCCATTCACCCAATCATCTAGACTTGCTAGGTAGCCAACTGGGAGCCTAAATACAATTTCATTTCTTGGCAAACTATTATTTTTTGTTTGAGGGTTCGGGGATGAAATATAATTCTGTTGAAATTTTATAGTTAGCAATCTATCATGTCAAAAAAAGAGCTTAATGGTAGAGATTGATTATTTATTTATATATATATATATATATATATATATATATATATATATATATAATATTGCATGTGGTTGTATATATCTATATAGTATGTATGCTATGAAGAAAGCATGTCAATTGGTGAAAGGTCAATGTAGTTTTTTATTTGTTTATTTATTTTTTTGACAAAATCATTATAGTTAGGAATTCTTCCTAGGGGGTTGGGGAAAGGATGCATGTTGAGATTGAACACAGGACCTCCCACTCAAAGAGTGTAGAAGATAACTACAACCACTAGACTATAGGTTCAACCACTCAAAGATCAATGTAGGTTAATGAATCAATAATGGTTTTTTTAGATCCAAAAAGTGGGTGTTTCATTATACCCACTTTATTATTATTGGATTATATTGTTGGTTTCACTCACTTCTGCTTATCTACATTTTTTTATCCTTGGATTTGATAGATGTCTAAATAATATTGTTTTATGTGAATCTTAATCTATTTGTAAATGAACTAAAAGTGAAGAACATGGGTATTTGTGATATTTTCATAAAGGTCTTTTAAGGAATACTTTTAAGTGACCTCTAAATACTCATTGAAAGTGATCGAGTATTAATTTTTAGGTTTAAATATATTTTTGGTATCCATAAATATAGGTCATTTTGATTTTAGTCACTCATTTTTTTGGTATTTGGTCCTTCTTTTATCTATGTTTTTGGTCCTTATATATATATACTCTATATTTAGATTTCTAAAAGTAGTTTAGAATATACATTTAATTTTTAAAAGAATTGAAAAATTTGTTTCTTGTGTTTATAAATGTATTAGAAATCTTCCTTTGGTCCTTATTAATATTGCCATTTAACAGTGCAAACTAATTGTAGGATTAAAAATATAATATTACAAGAATAAATGACTAATAACAAACAAGAAAATTTAGAGAGACTATAAACAAAATGACTTGTTTTTATAAATACCAAAAATATATTTAATCTTTTCAATTAATATTTGAGTTCCAGTGTCCTTTAAAAGATATCCTAAAAGATAGTACTAATAATATTTGGGTTTTGTTAACCAATGCCCTTTATGGATACTAAAGATGGCAAGTATTGAAACTTAGTGGTGAATTCCAAATATTGAAAATGTAAAAGTTGATCTTCCCAAGACTAAAATTTCTTATTTTAATTCCTTAATTAGGGTCCTGATTTGATAAACCAATAATATTTTACTGTCAAAATTCTCCCATGCTAGCTAGAAGCCCAATACCCAAGGATTTGTAACCAAAGGTATGATAAAGTAAATGCAAAATACTAGGATATAAAGAAACCATTGGGTGATTTGAGAGAAAGTGAATGTATTTGCTTTATTCCATTTAATAAATAACACATCAGTAGATATATTAGTCGTTATGAACACCACAAAATAATTAATTCTTATTAAATATATGTTTGATTGAGGGTTAAAATTAGGAAAAAATTATTATGGATAAATATCATACGTAAATCACTTATGAAGATCATTTATGAAAGTTTTATCCGCTAGCAATCACATTCTAAAATTGAAATTCGTCATACTTTATCCTTAAATGGTGCAAACCTTTAGGATTTATCCCCTACACAAATTACAATGTAAGGTTATCATTTCCATATTTCTCTTATGATTAACGTTTGAATGGCTAGAAGATCTACTTTTGTTGAATGGCCTCCAACAAAACTTTTGTTTTTCTCGACATCTCACTGCTTATAGCAAAGTACATACGATGGGAGAACTTATAAAGACAGCAAATCAAATCTATTATCCTCAAAGATTCTCTAATTAGGCTAATTGGGCTAATGCTATTAGATCTATAACTAAGCTAATCAGTATGCACGAATGTTGTTGGCTCTAGGATAATTAGGGCTAATTGTATGTAATTATTGGATTCAAAACATTTTTTTGCATTTGAAATGATTTTCCCAAAACATAAACTTTTCTTTTGTTCCTAATTTCCTATCCTATTCCATACTCTTTTTCTAATCTAAGTTTGTAAACATTCATAATTTTTCGCGATTGTTCGGGGGTTAGGACTTAGGAAAGTGTTATAGTGATTTTCAAGTTATTAATTACTTTTAAAATAGTAAGAAATATATATATACACATATATGTAAAATTCATTACAAATAGCATTTATTGCTATTTTTTTAAATGATAAAGCTCAACCACCCCATGAGGGATAGGAGCAAAGTTTGGAGCATACACGAACAATTCTACACCAAACATAGAAAACCACCATGCCTAGAGATATATATGCTCAGCATTACACCCAAATGGAAAAAAAAAAAGAAACAAAAGCCAATAATAGAGCACAACAAAAAACAAAGGAACATATCTTATAGGCTATGGTAAGCATCTACCATAATAGAAAACAAACTGCCCTTCTCACTGTAAAATCATCACACCTCATCTTAGCACCAACAGAGACCACAATTTGGTCATCATTCATATAGAAATCATCACCCCATCAACATAGCAGTAGCAACAGGGAACACATCCACAATCCAGTAAAACCACTTCAAACCCATTTCACATAGGAAAACCAATATAATTGGGAAAAAAAAAAATAACAACAATGGCATATTGCGCTTCAAAAATAGACATCTTGTTACCTCTCCAATTGCATATCTGTTCAATGTAGGTTGTAAAAAATTCTAGGCAGAAAGTTAACTTATCACACCAAGCTCTAGTCCAATGGCCCAATCTACATAAATGTTCTACACTTCCAACTCCAATTTGGTTTGAAATTTTCAAAGACCATATAGTTAAAATCCACCAAATGGACAAGTAAACCACGTCCAGAAGAGAGATCTACAATTTTTTTATCAAAACCCCAAAAGGGGACACCCAAGCCATGCATCGAAAAGCATAATTGAATCATGTGGTAAGCACCAAGTGATATGCCACCACTTAGAACTAAATTCAGGATATACACTGACCTTCAAGAGAAAATGTGTTCAACTTTTTACCCACCACAAAAGGAGCAAGAAGAATAAGCGATGGAATGCAATTGATTCTACGGAGCCTTTTTTTATTGAGTCTTCTCTGGAGAATGAACCACATCAACAATTCAACTTTAAGGGAAGCTAAGCCTTTCCATGCTCTTCCCTTTAGCCATTCAGAGAAGAAGAAACACTATCCTGGAATACTTGCAAAGAAAATAAGAAACAAAAAATGTACCTGAAAAGGTATGTGGCCAAAACACTCATCATTCACACCTTCTATCAAACAGTGTTGGTTCAAGGCTAGAAGAAAATCAGCAACAGAGGTTCCTCCCAAATAAAGAACCTTTGCCTCCATTCTGAGACCCTATCTTTAGTATCCATTATCCTACTACCCATTTCTAAAACCATGCAATTTTGCTGATTTGAAATTGAAAATAATATGGGGAATTTATCTTTCAAACGGACTTTCCCCAACCAAATATCATACCAAAATCTTGCTATAGTACCCTCACCAACCTTCTTCCTTAAACCATTCATCACAATCTAATGTACATCATTCCCAAAATATCTAAAATCCGACATTTGTCTCCATACACTCGCAACTTCTTGGACACCCCATGATTTGAACAAATGATTCTCTTCCACAAGGGCGTAGATCCATCAAAAAATCTCTACCACTATTTGAATAACAATGCCGCATTCTGAATGATGATATTACACCCAAACTACCCAGAGATTTTCATCTCTGAATAACATCCTAAGAGATCAAAGGGATACCTTTCCTAGTGGAGTCAACAAACAGAAAAAGCGTCTCTATAGAGATAATCTTTGCCACCATTTTAGGAATCTTGAATAAACTGAATAATAAATAGGAAGACAACTTAGCACTGATCTTATAAACATCAATCTCCAAGCTCTTGAAAGTAATTTAGCCTTCCAAGAAGCTAATTGCTTTTAAATTTTTCCACTCCTGGCTTCCACGTCTCTACTTTCTTAG
Source organism: Dalbergia oliveri (assembly GCA_030441495.1). Lineage (NCBI taxonomy): Eukaryota > Viridiplantae > Streptophyta > Magnoliopsida > Fabales > Fabaceae > Dalbergia > Dalbergia oliveri. The sequence goes on from JAMLFY010000012.1 coordinate 22,163,764, forward strand.
GATCAACATCTAAAGGGATGCCCAAGTATGTGATTGGTAGTTGAACTACACTGCAACATAACATTTCCTTAGCTTCATTTGTCCAAGACTCGTCACATCCAATAGCTATCAACGCCAATTTGCTAAAATTAATCTTAAGACCCAACATAAGAGAAAAACATGCTAGCAAATATTTGTAATTTCTCAGACACTCCATATCGCAGGAGCAAAGACTAGAGTATCATCTAAACTGCAAATGTGTCAACATAACATGATGCTCCCCACCAAAATACCATCAATAAGGTCTTCCTCCATTTCTCTTTGGACCATTATATTAAAAGACTCCACCACTAGAAGAAATAAAAGGGAGACAACGGATCACCTTGTCTAAGACTTCTCTGAAGACGAAAAAGCGGAAGGGAAACCATTAATCAACACAGACATTGATGCCATGGATACACAATACATAATCCATCGCTTCCATTTCTCACCAAAACCCATCTTTTCCATTGATTCCTCCAAGAAACTCCACCTAATGTGTCATAGGCCTTCTGAAAATCAAGCTTCAATAAGATTGCCTTCTTTTTGGCCTTTCTTAACTACCATATCATCTCATTTGCTATCAAAGCACCATCAAGAATCTGTCTATCACTAATGAAAGCAAACTCAGTCACCAACTAACCCAGATATCACATAACTTAACCGGTTAGCAAGAATTTTGGCAATGATTTTATACAAACACCCAAACTGAAGGACGAAAGTCCTTAATTTCGATTACATCTACAATGTAGAGATCAATGTGACCCACGTTGTATTGATCTCCAAGGGGAATTGACCCAATTCAAAGAAGGACGGAACGTCACAAATATCCTTTTCAAGATTAGACCAAAATTGCTTAATAAAATTCATATTATACCTATCATAGCTTGGAGCTTTAAGGAGTCACAAGATAGTCCTGCTTGGTACACCTCTAAAATAGTAGGCATTCTCTCTAGCAAGGATGCTTGATCCTCAGCTCATCGTGGGTAAGAAGCCATAGGGGATATGGATCTCAGGTAGTAGGCTGTTTATATAAGCACTTGTAGAAGTGTAGAATAGAAGATTTAATACTCCTAGGATTTCATATCATCCGCCCCTAACATTTAATTTGTTCAATCATTTTCTTCCTTCTCCTACCAACCGCAACCGCGTGAAAAATATTTAGTATTCCTATCACCCAACTTAAAATGCTTCTCTTTCGCCATTTGCCTACAATAGGAATCCTTTCTTCGTACCATAACTTCAGCTGAGCATTTATCGCTTCAAGTCTTGCATTGTCAACTTCATTAAAACCCATATCATCTAATCTTTTTTCAGTAATCACTTGTTCAAATTCCAACTTATTGATTGCTGCATCAAAATTGCCAAAGAACAATTTATTCCATTTTTCAACGGTTCTTTGTACGCTTCATCTTCTCAACAATTAGAACACTTCCCATACTATTCTATTCCTGTCTAACCATTTTAAAAAGGTTTGGGGTAAGAAAACCACATATCCAAACTTCTAAATGGTTTAGGCTCCCCCTCAGGCCTCTTAAGTTCTAGATATAAAGGTGTATGATCAGAACTGAATTAGGTAGAGCATTCAATTTCATATTCGAAATTTCATACCCGTTCCGCTTTAGTTAACATTCTATCCAATCTACTCCAAGATTTTCCCTAGACCAAGTAAATTTTCTCAAAAAGAGTCTCAAATTAAATCTCCCATATCTTGGACCTATTGTCTCAATTCTTCAATGCTACCCAAGCACCCTCTGCCACCATACCTTTCCTCGGGATTTAAAACTTCATTCAAATCGCCATGATAATACAAGGAAATCTTATATTGTTATGTAATTCAACTAATTCATCCATATACTCTTTCTTGCTCCTTTATCATTAGGAACATAGACAATAATAATTGCACACTTGAATGAAACCTTACAAGTCTCCCCTTCTATACATATCCATCTATTCCTTTTCCTAATTCTGAGACTTTTTAACGCTCATTGTCCTACATGTGTAACATCCAAGATATATATATACACATAAAAAATAAATAAATAAATAAAATTTAAATTAAGCTTTATTAGTTGGAATTTTCAAAATCCAATAAAGTAGAAATGATGAGAGTGATTCAATGATTTTTATTTAAAAAAAAAATGTGAATAGTGTTTTGCGGGCCGCAGGCTCCAAAAGCGAAACCTAGATTAGGACCCGAGGTGCCCGAAATTTTGAAAATATGGGGATGAGGTTAGAAATACTTAGAAATGAAAATTTCATACTTAGAATTAATTTTCGGGTAATATGGATTACGGGTATGGTATTTCACCCTTTGGCAAAATTTCAATATACGATTTTTAACACCGAAAGCAAATTTAACCTTTATAAAATGATTAACAGTATATTTTTTTTTCATTATATGAATGGCTAAGATTCAATTTTATAATTCAAAATTGAATCATAGCCATCCTTTTTATCTTTAAAGATTAGAAACTATCCTAATCTATTACTCAACATTATGACATCATCACCAATTATAAGATAAACTTGAATTCAAGCTTCTCCAAGAAGCTAAAGCTTCGGCCATTTCAGAAGGAAAAAGGCAGCAGCTGGTCCTCCATAGCCAAGAGCTTGAGTTTGCTTCCAAAATCCAAAAACCCTAGCTTATAACCATCAAAACCTAATCTTTCCTTCACCAAAATTGATCTACACTTCAATCTCTACCCACCTAACCGATTAGAAATTCAAAACCTCATCATATTCACCTCATCCATCACTGATCAGAGGAGGGTTTGAAGGTGTTTTGGGAGTCTTGGAGTGAAGGACTCTCATCTTGGAGCAAGCTAGAGACAATGAGACTAGCCTTCAAGAGTAGGGTTTTCTATGGTCTTTTCTCTTGAAATTTTTACTGATCTGTTCTGCTTGGTTTTATTCCGAAATTTTCATTTTATTTGGTTGATGATATATTGTTATTGATGTATGAATTTTGGTGGTGGGTTTGGATGGTGTTAAAAAGGGGTTTTCACTAAAGGAAATCTGGACTAGGCTGCTGGAGTTCAGGCTGTCCTGCAAGCAGAAATTATGCACGAATTTTCTGATATATTTGTGGGTGTTTTCATAAGCTATAAAAATTATATGTTGAATAGAACACCTTAAAATAACTACATGAATTTTATTGGGTGTTAACTTTGAAGTTTACTACTTCAAAAAAATCAAGAACCGAATTGTGATTGGGGCTGCCTAAGCTGTTAAAACTGAAGCAATAAAGTTACCCGATTTTATTATCATAGCAAATGATTGAATGAATCCTTGAAATTTTTACCTGAAGTTAATAACATATTGAGGTATCACTGTGAATTTTATTGTGCACTAATTCAATCATTTTCTAGGGTTAAAAATTCTAAGAATCCGGGTCTGGTCTGTGAATTTGTAGTCCCTGACCACTAAATTTGTGCAATTTACTAAAGTAGCTAGAGGGCTCTACTTGTCCTGAAATTTTTACAGGTTATTCTAGACATGTGGGAGTGTCAGTGAGAATTTTTGTGGCATATGAATTGGCCATTTGATATAGAAATAAAATGGTACTGTTAGCATAGTGAATCAGCCCAAGTGCTGAAATGGTAAACTGCACTAAAATGATGATGAAATGACACTTAGTCCAGGTATAAATTATATTCATGCATGATAGTTACTTTAAAGAGTTATTCAAGAGATATAAATGAGACCCTAATGTGATTGAATGCCTATGAGTGATGTATGCCATGCCTTGGAAAAGAGAAATATGTGATACGGTAACATGACAAAGAGAATCTATAACTCCTAACTGGGCATGTTTTAACATATGGGGAAAGCAAACAAGGCTTATATGAGTTAAAGAGGGAAGGCAAAAATAAGGACTTCCCTAAGAATGGTATAAGTCGGTAGACGTATCGGCTAGGAATAGAACTGTGTGTAATTCGGAGGTGAACAAAAAAAAATGAAGTCCGATGATCACGATAGGAATGAGCTCATGTCCTAGCAGTCTATTGTCCTTTATAAAATTATCCATTGCAGATGTTGCTCAGATGTGAAATCAAGCCTTCCCTATATGAAAGAAAAGAGATGACAGTATGAAATTTAGTTGGTTATTTATAAGATAATATGTACGATTATTATTGCTAATTCTATCAGCATTTTTGCATGGGACCTAATATAATATTACTTACATGAATGACCTCATTAATTAGGCCTGTCTATGCTAACGGGATTCCTCCTGAGAATTTTATAATATTCTCATCCCTATGTGCATGTATGTTGTATTGTGCTCAGATTACAGATGCGACCGTGATCTTCTTTCTTGATTCGCCGGAGTGGAGGTGAGGCCATCATCCGATGGCCAACGGTTTGGCCTAGGAGGATGCTAGACCTATAGGGGCTTTTGACTTGTATGTAGTTGCAGTGTAGTGATGACCGTGCCAAGCCTAAGACTGATTCTATTTGAAGTTATAAGATCCATTTTATGTGGATACGATTTTTGCTGGATCTTAATATGAGTAGGCTAGGCTTTATGTTATCGATAGGTCTTTTGGATAAAAGTCCCTATGTAGCATCATAGGTGCTCTAACTTATATCCTGGATGTGCATATGTAAAGATAGTTGTGTACAAAATATATGTATATAGTGGAGCTTTGGTGGTTGCTTTACCTTATGTTTTTATTTTATTGTATGTTAATTATTTATATATCTTGATTAGCCTATCGCATAATCAGGGAGTAATACTCTCCTAATTACGATGCTACTACTCGAGTAGTATAGAGTAGTTAGGAGGGTGTTACAACATGCATATCAGATTACAAGCCATCAATCACCAACGAATTAGCCAGGAAAAACCATCGTACCCCCACCATCTTCTAATTTTTAAATCAGAAATATTTGAGTGCTTTGTTCTAACCAATCCTAAAAAGAAGCAAGAATGACTATTAATTAATTTCTTCAGCCTCATCTTTTCCATTACCCCTAATTCCTCTAATATTCCAACATATAATATTCATAAGCAACATAACATATCACTAATTTGAGAGCGAGAAGTTAGGCACCATTAATGACTTTATTCTTAATCGATCTACCCATCTTCTTCGATAGTATCATGATCAATACCGTAGGCTTCCCCATTTTCAAGGATAACATCTATCTTCTTTTCGTTTTGAGAACTTAAGCTAATTTTCTTCCCAAATTCCAGGCTGTAGAAGCATCCTCCTTTCCAAGACCTATCGAGTTAACTTTTTGTTTCCCATTCAAATGAGAACTGTCTAACACCTTATCTATATGGACCTATTTCACAACCACGACTTTCTCACCATCCACGGGGAGAGGGGTCGCCATCACCTATTCTTGAGGTTCCTCAAACAACTGATATGTAATATTATTAATGGGCTTATACTCCAATAAAAGGGAAGGTGCCACATGTTCATAAGTCTTTTCATCCACCATACTCTCAATTAAGAGTTTCTCCAAACTAAATGGGTCACTATTTTCCAACAAGGCCCTATTGGGCATGTTGCCTATATTGAGTTTATTTGGGCAGAATAAATCTTCAATATTCACTTGATGACTAAAGATAGGGTCTGTATTGATGGATTTTCCCTAGTAACCCCATTATTGACTTCAACATTTCCCATATGCAATAATTGATCATTATCATCCATTGCTTCTCTCTCCACTTGACCGACATGCCACCTTCCGTCGCCCCCCCAGAGCACCACCAACAGATGCTTGATGATTCACCTACAGCAACCCAATCTTCATGTCCCTATACTCACAAACATGGACTTGCAAAATATGCTCCCCCAAAAATAGTTGCACCCATGAATTAATTGGTTCCATTAGTACCATATCAACTTAAACAAAAGCACTCCTAAAGTCATTTGTATCCTCCACTGTATACACCAACTTGCCCCACTTTTCTCCAATTCTGCAAAATTCATTGGAGCCCATCCATGCAATGGAATACCCTTTAATTCCAACTACACCCTCCTTACACCACTAACCTCTTCCATGTTCCAAGTTTGAATGTCATCCAAAACACATAGCATAGAGTCCCTATCATTTTCAATGCATGATCACATTCTTCTATTGTTAGAAAAGTGATCACTACCTTATATTAATCAATATGTCTCACATATTGATGAATAACTCCTTCGCCATGAGTCTATCTCCCACAAACTCTATATTTAAAGGTTTCATCCCCTCCCCTATTAAACTTCTGGAATCCAAATGAGATTGTCATCACAAACCTCACCCTTAACACGTTGTACCTTGGATCGGATCATAATAGCACCATTATCAAGTATACCACCACCCGCGTCATACTCCTAGATACCTTAACACCACAACACATCCAAGTGTTTGGAGGCCGGATTGGCAAATGACATTAACATAAGATCGACCATTTCTTGTTTAGAGGAAGGGTGATATGTTTCTTGGTCTCTACCTTTCCCATGGTTTTGCATGGACTTACCCACATCTTGTTGTCTCCCATACTTTGCCAGGATGAAGAGATAACACACTCCTTAATCTTTGTCCCATCCAATTTTGCCATAGCCCTACGTGTGTAACACCTATCCTACTATAGTGCTATCCTCGAGTCATAACATTAAAGCAAGTAGTTGTTACCCATAACTACCTTATAGACTTTATCTTTCTCATTCATAGGAATTATATACATATGGGTTGTAATAAATAAGAGCCTTGTACTAAAATCTATACCAATTTTTTTTCTTTTGCATACCAAAATCCTCTCAACATAATAATCAAGGTGTGGGAATAGCGGCAATATAAAGCGCATCCTAAGAAGTCGGTCACATGATAATTTACATTTTATATCACATCCATAATAAGTTAAGTCATACAACTATAGTATATACATTCACACCTAATTACATATTTACTTTAAACAACTCTACCCTGTCCTCCAGTGACCACCTAATCCGGGTTAGGCCTAACAAAATACAGCCAACTATGTACAAATAAACCTAACTCCCTCGTCAATGGCTCATCAAAAGGTCAGATGTAAGAGCCATGATAGTCAGATAAAATGAGGGACTCTAAGTCATACTTTGTCTATCAATGAACTGGTTACACCTAGTCGGTCAAGCGTAGAGAGTAGTGCCCATTAGGCACGTCAGCCAGTAGCCCTCATCCCCACTACCCCAGAAGGAGTAGAGGAACCAGAAGATGTCTCCTCTGAAGGTAGACTCAATGTTGATGGCGTGGTGGATGAGTCGTATACAGTGGAACATCAAAAAGGGGACGCTGGATCAAAGTAGGACTCATAAGAGTAGCGATGGGCGAGCAAATAATACATAAATACGGATAAGATTAGAATACAGGTATAGTGACTAGGTACAGTGACCCTAGCTCTAGGTCATAATGCCACTTGCAAGTCAAGCATCTCGAGAAAGAACACGATCGAGGCCATTTATATAAAATACATCATACAACAGGAATGAGAATCAATGATTCCCAGGAGGAAAACACCAGTCCATTACTCAATGATATTCAACTTAATGCAAGATAAGCAATGTAATATGTGGTTGTTTATGTAATGCTCTCATTAATTAGTGTCATTATTTCTTATGATTTAATTTCTTATTAGATAATGTTAAACTTAATGGTGGAACCCATAGGACTCTTCTATATACTTCTCGTGGTCGTCCTTCAACGATGTAACGTCGTCGTGTTACAACCTGATATAGTTCACTAGATGGAGTACGTCTACTACATCTCATCTGAATAGCCTTACTATTCTTTCTAGTACATCCCTTTTCTTATAACGATGTAACGCCGTCGTGATTATAACCTGATATAGTTCTAAGGGCGTAGCACGTCTACTACTACCCGTGAATCCATGAGCTTACCACTAAGCAATTAACATTACATAAAGCTTGTTTCTTGAATTTTCTCTTTTCATAAGGATCTTTAATATTGGCTTAGGAGAATCTTGTGATTATCAAGAGAAATCTCTTCTTAATAGTTCTGTATCTCATATTCTTGCTTGAGATTTTCTTGAAATCTCTTAATTCTTATGAGATATTCTATAAAATCTATTAAACTTTTTATGTGATTTTTGCTGAAATAACTTGTTATGAGGTTTTCTGCAAAATTTAGTAATCTTTTATGAGATTTTTCTTAAAGAAAATAGTTCAACATTTACGAGATTTTCTATAAAGCTACTAAACTTCTATGAGAATTTTCTATAGAATATGTTAGATTGTTACAAGATTTTCTGTGAAATCTACTAATCCTTATGAGACCTTTTATGAGATTTTATATCATCATAACTTATAAAGTTCTTCATGATGAAATTCTTATAAATTTCAAGGGAAATTCTTGAACAATAATTGCTCCTAAATTTTTAAGATACAACCAAGTCTTCTTGCCACTTTTTCAAGCTTTGATTAGTATGTATCACAAGATCATACAACTCAAGAATTGTTGCAGAAAAATTTCAACACACAAGACTCTGCACATACCCACTTAGTGTACCTCTTATATCATACAAACCAAGAATTAGTGTTGTAAAATTTCAGCACACTAAAATTCCAGCACATGAAATTCCAATACACAAGATTTCATGATAATCCAACCACTTATAAATTCTGAAATCCTAAAATAAAAATTCTGGTTGTTTGTATACAAAATTTCATCACAACTTAATCCATCATAGATTCTAAGAGTTGGTTTCAGATTTTTCAGCAAGTTCACAAGAATTATTCTTGATGTATTCTTCCATATCTATCAAATTCAATACATGTAGTTGCTAAAAAAAAAATTCTGGTTCCAATATACATGATTCTATCACAACTCAAACAATCATAAATCCTAAAATAAGTTTCAGATTTCCAGCATCAAACACTAAAAAATTCAAGCAATTGTCTTAGCAAAATAGACAAACATCATGAAGCAAAAGACTAGAATAATTTTCCTACCTTCCTCATGGTTTTTTCCCTAATTTATCAAGCCTCAAAACCCCTTTTTCCAGCCCTTATTTGTGCTGCCACAAGGACCAAAAGCAAGGGAAAAATAAAATTTTCAATTGATCTTGATGTAGAGAAAATGTTCTTGATGAAGTTTAGAAGCTTACCTATGAGTATCCTTTGAGATTATGGTGTGGTAATGGAGTTTTTCCAAGAGGAAAGCTTGGAAAATGAAGAAGCAAAGAAGGAAGAAAAGGGAACAAAGAAGGAAATGTAAAAACGTGGTTCTATGAGTGTAAAGAAAAGTGCATTTCATTACCATTTTTCCTTTTTAAAATTCGGCTACTTGGAGAGAAAGTAAGAGAATTTTTTTTCTAGATCAATTTGCCTTGTATCAGTATTAAAATATCTATATTTATTTAATTGTCATAAGTAAAAAATTATTTGGAATCCGATAATATTCGTTGTTTTTACTAAACTCAATGTTTTGGTGTACCGATTATTACCACTTCGGTGTACCAATTATTACCATTTTGATACCCAATTGATACCTAAGAATTCTTACTAGGTTAAAACATCTATTTAACCTTATCATTATTTTTCAATGTTCTTATACCACTTATAGGTCGCATTCTATATCTCTGGTTATAATATTATTATATTAAATTTTTAATAATATTAAATGAATTTTCATTTTTTTAATTAATTTTTTTTATTTTTGTGAATCCTTATATTGTTTTAATCATAACGCGTCTGTCGAAATTTTAAAATTCCTACCGATTACTCACAATTAATTATTTTATCAGAGACAAAAAGGCGAGTCGTTACATACTACCCCCTTAAAAAAAATTTTGCCCTCAAAATTTAGTACCTGTGAAGAGTACGGGATAGTCGTCTTTCATACTAGACTCTAACTCCCACGTATACTCCTTGGATCCTTCCTTTCCCCATTCAACCCAAGAGACGGATTTCCCTCCGAGTTGCTTCATGCTTCTATCTACTATTTGTGCTGGTGGTAACTCGAAAGTTAAGTCATCCCTCAGCGTAGTGATTAAGGTTCCAGTATATGACTAGAATCAGGGTTGTATTTTCGAAGTTGTGACACATGGAATACATCATGGAGGTTTGAGAGATGTGGAGGTAAAGCTATACGGTATGCTATTGAGCCTACACGACTTAGGATTGGAATGGACCAACAAAGCGAGGATTTAACTTTTTGACTTTAATAGTTCTACCTATTTCGGTTGTAGGAGTAACCTTCAAAAACACATGATCTCCCGCTTGAAATTCTAACGGTCTCCTCCTTTACTGCGTAGCTTTTTTGTCGGCTCTAGCAGTCAAAATCTTACTTCGGATCCTCTTTATCTGTTCGGTAGTCTGTCGAATGGTCTGGTCCCAAAAGACTAGCCTCGCCTGATTCGTACCAACAAAGAGGCGATTGACACTTCCTTCCATACAAAGCTTCATAAGGAGCCATCTCGATACTTGCATGGTAGCTGTTATTGTAGAAAAATTCAATTAGTGGTAGGCAGTTGTCCCAACCCCCACGATATTCTAGCACACATGCTCTCAACATATCTTCAGTGTTTGAATGGTCCTTTCAGCTTGCCTTCATTTGGGGATGATAAGCCGTGCTCAGACAAAGTTTGCTCCCAAAAGCTTTCTGAAAAGATCCCCAAAATCTTGAAGTGAATCGCAGATCTCCAATCTGAAATTATAGTTGAAGGAACGCCATGCAGCCTCACAATTTGCTCTATGTAGAGTTTAGCCAACTTCTCTAGAGAATATGAGACTCTATAGGTAGAAAGTATGCAGACTTAGTTAGTCTATCCACTATAACCCAGATAGCATCATATCCCAATGGCGTTTTGGGTAATCCCATGACAAAGTCCATGGAAATGCTTTCCCATTTCCATCCTGGAACTTCAAGGGGTTGTAATGTACCTGGTGGCTTCTTATGCTCAATCTTTACCTTCTAGCAAGTCAAACACTTAGACACCTTTCTGCTACATCAACCTTCATTTTTGGCCACCAAAACATCTGCTTAAGATCTTTATACATCTCGTGACTCCTAGGTGTGCAGAGAAATTACCTTGGTGAGCTTCTTCTAAAATGTCACGATGAAGGTTTCCCATCCTTGGAACACAGATCCAGTTTTGATACCTCCATATCCCATCTTCATCTCGAGCAAATCCGTTTTGCTTCCTAAATTGAATTGAGGCCAGGGTTTCTTGAAATTCTGAATCTTCTTGCTAGGCTCGTGAAATTTCCTTCTTGAAGTCGCTTGTGATCCTAATCTGACTCAAATAGACACTCTTAGGTCTCTCTTCTATCCCCAATTTAAGGTTTCGGAAAGTCTCTTCTAACTCTGCCTCCTTAATCATCTTCCAAGAAATACTCAAGGTCTTTCCTGAGAGCATCTACTACCACATTTGCCTTCCCTGATGGTAGCTTAGATCAAAGTCATAATCCTTCAAAAATTCCATCCACCTACGTTGTCTCATGTTTAAGTCCTTCTGTCGAAAAGATATTTGAGACTCTTGTGATCAAAAAGACTTTAAACTTCACTCCATAGAGATGGTGTCTCCAAATATTCAGTGAACACTCCTCCCTAGTTAAGATCGTGAATAGGGTAGTTCACCTCATGCAATTCAGCTGCCTAGAAGCATAGGCCACCACATTTCAGTTCTGCATCAGAACACACCCTAAGCCTTTTCCTGACGCATCAGGAGACCTCAAATGGCTGTGTGGTCTGGCAAGACCAACCTGGTGCTATTGTCAATTTCTGCTTTAGCTCTTGAAAACTCTTCTCACACTCTATTGACCAAGTCAACAGTGTTTTTGCGAGTTAGCTTTGTCAAAGGCAAAGATATCTAGGAGAATCCTTTATAAATCTTCTGTAATACCCAGCTAATCCTAGGAAACTTTGAATCTCTGACAGTGGTTGGCCTTTCCCACTTTAGAACCGCTTCAATCTTAGTTGGATCAACTCGATTCCTCCTTGTGATACGACATGACCAAGGAATTTTACTTCCTTCATCCAAAACTCACATTTTGACAGCTTAGCATACAGCTCCCGCTCTCGGAGAATCTCTAGCACTGTTCGAGGTGCGTCTCATGTTCTTCCTCAGTCTTCGAATAGATGAGAATATCATCTATAAAGATAACCACAAACTTGTCAAGATAAGGTTGGAAGATTTGATTCATGTAGTTCATGAAAATGGCTTGGGCATTTGTTAATCCAAAGGACATCACTGTATACTCGTAATGCCCATATCGTGTTCTAAAAGCGTCTTTGGAATATCTATTCTTAACTTGAATCTGGTGATATCCGATCTCAAATCAATTTTGGAGAATACCTCGCTCCCCTCAATTGATCCATGAGATCATCAATCCTTGGGAGAGGATACTTGTTCTTGATCGTCACCTTATTTAGTTGTCTATAGTCAACACATAGCCTCATACCTCCATCCTTCTTTTTCACTAATAGTAGGAGCTCCCCATGGTGATGTACTAGGTCGGATGAAATGTTTACTCAATAGCTCTTCAATTTGCTTCTTTAATTCTACTAATTCCAAAGGAGACATTTGATAAGGAGCTATGGAAATGAACCCGCTCCTAGTACCAAGTCAATAGAGAACTCTATTTCCCTTAGTGGGGGAAATGCTGGTATATCTTCTGGAAATACATCGAGTATTCTCAAACTCCGGTATCCCTTCTAATTCCTGCTCACCCTCTGCTACACTAGTCAACAAGAATACGTACCCTGTTTACTAGACTTCCCACATCCTAATTCGAAGGAATTTAGGTAAAGACACATGGAGACCTTTTGATTAGAGAGGACATCTGATGGAATATTACCTGTCTTATCATAGCACCTTAACATCACACGGTTGGCAGAGAGCCAATCCATGCCAAGAATAAGATCAAGACCAACTAATGGTAGACAAACTAAATCAATTATGAATGTCCTACCCTCAACTTGAACAAGAACGCCCTTACAAACTTGACTCGTCTTTATAGGTTTATTAGTAGGTGTATGGACAGCCAAATCATGGGGTAAATTAGATATGGGCAGTTTCAGAAAATGCGCACATTTCAAAGATATAAATGAGTGTGTGGCTCCTGAATCATATAGTACCACTAGGGATTCTTGATTAATTCTGCACATACCTTGAATGAGTTCCTCGATTGTGTAGCTTCCTCAGCATTCATAGTATAAACACGTCCCTGTTGTCGTGGCTTGGAAAAAGGCGGCAAATCTCTAGTTGGACATTCCCCACTCATGTGACCTAGCTTTCTGCAGCGATAGCAAATGTTTTGTCCAAACAAACATGGTTTATCACCATGATGCTTTCCATATTTCGGGCATTCCTTGTTATTAAACGATCTCGCAGCTACTTCCCTTTTCCTTTCCCATAGGAAAAATCACTTCGTGGTGGTAAGACAAGTTTAAATCTTGGGCCTTGCGGTGCAAACTTCCTCCTATTATCATATTGCTTCGCTCGGGATATAGTCAACTTCTTAGCATATTCTTCCACGAGAGTGCTCTTATTCACCAATGTAAGGAAATCTCTAATTTCCATTGGTCCTATAGTCATCAAGATAATCTCTTGCAGACCCCCTTCATATTTCACACATTTCCACTCTTCATTGGGGTTCTGATGGTAGATGGTAGAAAACTTACATAATTTCTCAAATTTAGCTGTTACTTAGGCACAATCATATTTCCTGTTGGAGTCTCAGGAATTGCAACTCCTTCGCATTCCAAGAGTCTTCGCGTTCCAACCCATTAGGAAATTTGCATCAGCATTTAGGACAAAAGCAGCAAATGTCACCTTCTGTTGATTTAGTGTCCAGCTGAAAGATTTTCTTAATTGTCTGCATCCATTCTTCCACTTTATCAGGGGTTCACGGTTCCCTTAAAATGAGGTGGACATGCCTTTTGAAACTCTAAGAACATTAACCGCTCATTGCCATTACCATTTTGATCTCCTTGTCCCATTTGTCTTACCAATGTTTCCATCATTCGATTAGCAGCCATTGCTTGTTCTCTAAGCTTGAGCCATATTCCAAAATCCTGCCTAAAGGCTGCGTGTCTTCATCAAGCGTGTTGTTGCGGTTATTGTTAGTACTAGGATGCCTACCTGGAGCCATTAGTTCCTGTCACACATAACAAAAATATTAAGGTGATCAGATTCAACACAAAGCTAAGTGTGACAGAACTAAGGTCATGCATATAAAATTTTACTCCTTATCTAAACGGATAAGATTTTATTGCATGACACTAAAGTCTAGAGCGTGCTTTAGAAGCAAGTCAGACCATCCCCAGGCTCTAAAAGGATGAACTCTCTGATACAAAAACGTAACACCCATCCTACTATAGTGCTATGCTCGAGTCATAACATTACAGTAAGTAGTTGTTACCCATAACTACCTTATAGACTTTATATTTCTCATTCATAGGAATTATATACGTATGGGTTGTAATAAATAAGAGCCTTGTACTAAAAGCTACACTAATTTTTTTCTTTTGCATATCGTAATCCTCTCAACATAATAATCAAGGTATAGGAGTAGCGGGGATATAAAGCGCATCCTAAGAAGTCGATCACACGATAATTTACATTTTATATCACATCCATAATAAGTTAAGTCATACAACTATAGTATATACATTCACACCTAATTACATATTTACTTTAAACAACCCTACCCTGGTCCTTGCAGTGACCACCTAATCCGGGTTAGGCCTAACAAAATACAGCCAATTATATACAAATAAACCTAACTCCCTCTGAGCGGCTCATCAAAAGGTCAAACGTAAGAGCCATGATAGTCAGATAATATGAGGGACTCTAAGCCATACTACGTCTATCAACGACTGGCTACACCGTAGTCGTCAAGCGAGTGGAGAGTAGTGCCCATTAGGCATGTCAGCTGGGTAGCCCTCAGTCCCCACTACCCAGGAAGGAGTAGAGGAACTAGAAGATGTCTCCTCTAAGGGTTAGACTAAGTGTCAATGGCAGGCTGGTGGATGGGTCGTATACAGTGGAACATTAGAAAAGGGACACTGGATCAAAAGTAGGATTCATACAGGAGTAGCAACGAGCGAGCAAATAATACATAAATACGATACGAGACTAATGACCAGGTACAGTGACCCTAGCTCTGGGTCATAATGCCACTGCAAGTTAGGCATCTCAGAAAGAACACGATCAGGCCACCTATATAAAATACATTATACAGGAATGAGAATCAATGATTCCAGGAAAACACAGTCCATTACTCAATGATATTCAACTTAATGCAAGATAAGCAATGTAATATGTGGTTGTTTATGTAATGCTCTCATTAATTAGTGTCATTATTTCTTATGATTTAATTTCTTATTAGATAATGTTAAACTTAATGGTAGAACCCATAGGACTCTTCTGATATACTTCTCTATGGATCATCCTCAACGATGTAACATCGTCGCGTTACAACCTGATATAGTTCACTAGATGGAGTACATCTACTACATCTCATCTGAATAGCCTCGCTATTCTTTCTCAGTACATCCCTTTCTCATAACGATGTAACGACATCGCGATTACAACCTGATATAGTTCTAAGGGCGTAGCACGTCTACTACTACCCGTGAATCCATGAGCTTACCACTAAGCAATTAACATTACATAAAGCTTGTTTCTTGAATTTTCTCTTTTCATAAGGATCTTTAATATTGGCTTAAGAGAACCTTTATGATTATCAAGAGAAATCTCTTCTTAATAGTTCTATATCTCATATTCTTGCTTGAGATTTCTTGAAATCTCCTTAATTCTTATGAGATATCTGTAAAATCTATTAAACTTTTTATGAGATTTTTGCTGAATAACTTGTTATGAGGTTTTCTGCAAAATTTAGTAATCTTTTATGAGATTTTTCTTAAAGAAAATAGTTCAACATTTACGAGATTTCTATAAAGCTACTAAACTTCTATGAGAATTTTCTATAGAATATGTTAGATTGTTACAAGATTTTCTGTGAAATCTACTAATCCTTATGAGACATTTTATGAGATTTTATATTATCATAACTTATAAAGTTCTTCATGATGAAATTCTTATAAATTTCAAGGGAAATTCTTGAACAATAATTGCTCCTAAATTTTTAAGATACAACTAAGTCTTGTTGCCACTTTTTCAAGCTTTGATTAGTATGTATCACAAGATTATAAAACTCAAGAATTGTTGCAGAAAAATTTCAGCACACAAGACTCTAGCACATACCCACTTAGTGTACCTCTTATATCATACAAACCAAGAATTAGTGCCATAAAATTTCAGCACACTAAAATTCCAGCACATGAAATTTCAATACACAAGATTTCATGATAATCCAAGCACTTATAAATTCTGAAATCCTAAAATAAAAATTCTGGTTGTTTGTATACAAAATTTCATCACAACTTAATCCATCATAGATTCTAAGAGTTGATTTCAGATTTTTCAGCAAGTTCACAAGAATTGTTCTTGATGTATTCTTCCATATCTATCAAATTCAATACATGTAGTTGCTAAAAAAAAATTCTAGTTCCAATATACATGATTCCATCACAACTCAAACAATCATAAATCCTAAAATCAGGTTTCAAATTTCCAGCATCATAACACAAAAAAATTCAAGCAATTGTCTTAGCAAAATAGCCAAACATCATGAAGCAAAAGACTAGAATAATTTTCCTACCTTCCTCAAGCTTTTTTGCCCCTAATTTATCAAGCCTCAAAACCCTTTTTCCAGCCCTTATTTGCACTGCCACAAGGACCAAAAGCAAGGGAAAAATAAAATTTTCAATTGATCTTGATGTAGAGAAAATGTTCTTGATGAAGTTTAAAAGCTTACCTATGAGTATCCTTTGAGATTATGGTGTGGTAATGGAGTTTTTCCAAGAGGAAAGCTTGGAAAATGAAGAAGCAAAGAAGGAAGAAAAAAGAACAAAGAAGGAAATGTAAAAACATGGTTCTATGAGTGTAAAGAAAGAGTGCATTTCATTACCATTTTTCCTTTTTAAAATTCGGCTACTTGGAGAGAAAGTATGAGAATTTTTTTTTCCAGATCAATTTGTCTTGTATCAGGATTAGAAATATCTATATTTATTTAATTGTCATAAGTAAAAAATTATTTGGAATATAATAATATCCTTGTTTTTACTAAACTCAATGTTTTGGTGTACCGATTATTACCACTTCATGTACCAATTATTACCATTTTGGTACCCGATTGATACCTAAGTTCTTACTGAGTTAAAACATCTATTTAACCTTATCATTATTTTTTGATGTTCTTATACCACTTATAGGTCGCATTTTATATCTCTGGTTATAATATTATTATATTAAATTTTTAATAATATTAAATGAATTTCTTTTTTTTAATTAATTTTATTTAATTTTTTTGTGAATCCTTATATTGTTTTAATCATAAGAGTCTTTGAAATTTTTAAAATCCTTACCGATTACTCACAATTAATTATTTTATTAGAAACAAAAGGCGAGTCATTACAACGTGCATCATCATGAGTTCGATACCTAACAAACCCAAAAAGATTGCATTTGGTCTTGTGGATTTTTCTAGACAAATACACATCCACCATATCACCATGATACTTGAATATTTGGTTCAACCAAATTGGCGTCATCTTTTTGGGTAGGTTATCAACAAATAACATCGTTTGGTTCCTATGGTTTCATCCTTGGTTAGTACCATTGCTGTCGATTCTCTTCTAGCCAAACTAACCTATCCTAACACACACCCCTAACCTTCTCTCACTCTCTCTGACCATTTCTTTCTCAAAAGCAAAGCAAATGCTTACCTATCAAGTGCAGAAGGTATATTTGATGCTTATCCGCTAAAAAGAAGCAACAATCAACAGACTAGAAATATGAATCTATAATCTGAATAACAAAACCTTTAGCAGCAAACACAGATTTGGTAACACCAATCTGAACCAATAGCCAAATCTAAACCTAAAAATTGCAAGAAAACCAATATCCAATAGCTAGAAGAAATTTCACCAAGTTGGAAGAATAAAATCCATAAACCAGAAAATGTCAGTAGTAACCAAATCTTGAACCAAAGTCACCGATTTTTAACTTGAACCATGTAACATCCTAAATTTGAACCCCTTCACGCTCAAGTCATGTTAAGGTTAATCTTTAGTTATTACGTTCTGATCTCATAAATTTTCTAATAAAATAAGATACAAGGAAATAATGGAAATAATTTTTTTTTAATAAAAATCAAGATAGAAGCCTTGCGCATAGATAAATCATGTACAATGTTTATTTCACGGAAGCTAACTAACATATTCATAAACATATACAAATCATCTGAATCTCTAATAATTTACACACCATAAATATGTAGACAAATCCAAACAGTATGTCGTAAATAATAATAAATAGCAAAAACAATCAATATTATTCGCTAACATTGGCAGGTAATCAATGAAGTAATTAAACTTCCAATGGAGTTGTCATGACTCAACTTAGGCACGTGAAGCACGTGAGAAATCCCATTCTCACGCAAGCCTCCTGACCTTATCATTTCTATATGCACAAACATCCATAATATAGTTTTATTCTTTTCTAAATATCATTCACTTGTTTCCAACATCATAATTATAAAAACGAGCTTTTATAATCCGTTCCAAAGTATAACACTATATTAACACAAAATATATAGAAAGTCCTTATTATACAAAATGTCTATGAAAAGTAAAAGACTTATATTGTTCCAAAATAACATTCTAATATACATGATTGTGCAAAAGACAACATGCTCTCAAATCTCGAAATCCTCCGCATCATCCTGGAGCATGTCTAGAGCAAAAATCCCAAACTCCTCACCTAATAGGCACGACTGGAATCTAATGCTACTGAAGGAAGATGGTGGAAGAATCCACCTGCCATATCTATAAATAGAGAAAGGAAAGGAGGGGTGAGTTTTGTTACCAAAACCCAGTGAGTGAGTCCTCACCTGGAACCTCCTCCCATAGAGCATTAAAGGGCATGCATGAAATCACAATGATATAAATATTGTTCAACCAATCAGTATAGTTATAGGAATGTAAGTATAAGCAAGAGTACTAAAACACTTTATCTTGTAAAACACTCAACAGGATCTCAATAGAGAAATAGTAATCTCTGCTCTAGTTATGCAGGCATAACAATATCTCTGGTCATATCTGGGCGTTACGTATCGCCATCCCCAATGTGACAATAATGGGTACCTAACTAGGTCCCTTCTCTAAATACTCTGCTTGGGCTACTTGGTACCAAGGTTAGCGATTACTTGCAACACACAGCCTGTTTCTCTATATACTATGCTAATCAATCAAAGAATACAGTATCATCTCCAAACTTTGAAAACCATGGCATCTACCCTAGGGTTCAAACTCAATCAAGTAAAATCCATGATTCCACAAATTAGATCATCATTGTAATAGTTCAACAAGTCATGTTCTCGCATTTCAGCTTCATCAAAAATACCTTTCATCCACATGGATTTATTAAAACATGTTTTCATGTTAAAACATTGGTTCAAAATATAGAACACAATAGAATTCTTACAACTTCTAAGAAAACCTCTAAAGTTCATTGTTTAGGCTATATTTCGATGAAAATAACTTTAATACATGGAATAGAGATCATAGATGTGAACCCACTCACCTGAGTGGCAGAAGTTGAAGGCTAACATTCAGGGTTCCTTGGAATGGAAATGGCACAAGTATCTATCATAGGAGTGATAGAACCTTTGATTAGTCTCTAGAATCACTAAAAAACCTTAAGTTTATCTCTAACATGGAGGAAAAGCTCCCTCTACCCTCATAGGCACAGAAACCACTCTAAGACAGAAAGAACTAAAGAAAATATAGTAAAATTGAGAGAGCCACATACCTTAAAGCCTTATGAATGAAAGATTGAAGCTAACATTAAAGGATAGTGGAGGAAAATGGAGTTGGGAATAGAGTTTGGGGGTGAAAGAAGATGAAAAAGTGAAGGTTCTAGAGGTTGGGGAAGAGAAATGTGTTTTGGGTGTTGAGACCCCAAAATGACGTTTTTATATTTTCCGCCTGGGCGGTCCTCCGGCGCAACACCGACTTCACTCTCGCTTAACCGCCTGGTGGTCATAGGACCGCCTGGCGTCTCCAAAGCTCCAAATGCTCGAATACTGGTATGTATTGGGACTATTCCACTACTCACTTATTTATATTTCTTAATTATTTATTTTACTTTTCATTAACTTTAAAACATAAATGTAAATAAGGAAACACCCCCCATTTGGATTCAAATAAAATATCTAAAAAATCAACCTCAACAAATCAAAATCCAATTTTTGGGTTTTAGTTCAAATTCAGGAATTTCAAACAATTTATAAACTTTTGGGCTAAAAAAACGAAATGTCTAGAGGTTCCATAAAATTCATTAAAAATCACTCTTCAATTTGTCTATCTCCAAAGAACAAT
This sequence comes from Dalbergia oliveri, assembly GCA_030441495.1. Lineage (NCBI taxonomy): Eukaryota > Viridiplantae > Streptophyta > Magnoliopsida > Fabales > Fabaceae > Dalbergia > Dalbergia oliveri. The sequence goes on from JAMLFY010000012.1 coordinate 22,184,230, forward strand.
TACTAGGACTTTTGATCCCAAGAAAATCGTTCTACTATATAGCCTTCCAAGGGAGTGTAGGGTCCAGACTTAGTGAAATTCAGGACCCGTATTGACCGTTAAGGTAACTGGCACCCTCTTTAATTCGAAAAAAATTTCTAACCCTTTTTATTTAACCTAGGGTATTACAGGAGTTATATATAATTCATCTAAAAGTCATCTTAACTAGAATACAATCCTAGCTATTATCATAATGTAAAATAAAATCATATCTACTTTCCTTGAATGTGCTCCTCCAAATGATCCGTAGTTACTTACTCCTCATCTAGAGATGACACGAAAATAAAAACGGTGAGAACTCAAAAGTTCCCAGGAAATATGCACATAATAAAATGTCATTGAAATAATCTCCAGCCACCTTGTTTATTAAAAAAACATGAGCATACATTAAAATTCAATTAATAAGTTTTGAAAATCTTTACCCGAGGTAAACGTATCTTTTAACATGGTCTTTCTTAACATGGAACAACACTACCTTTCATGTAGGCATAACAATATAACCAAACATACACATACATATATAATTATATTTAGTCACATAAAGTATATAGTATAGTCTTTTCGTTTAATTTCTCTTTCCTTATTCATCCTTTTCTTTACACCCCCTCTTTCTTATAAGTTCCTTTTTTATATATATTTCTTCTTTATACATCTCTTTCTTTATACGTCCAGTTTATCCAATCAGGAGGTATCGTCATCGACAAATCCAGGAGGGATAACAGTGTTAGAATAGTGGGGATCACTTCTTTCTATCAAGGATTATTTCCAAGTCAATGGGGTGAGACCAACATGTTTAACATTTTATGTCACATTAATACCTTATCAATGGGTACCAATGTCCAATATCTTTAACATTTTATTAGTGGGGATTGTGTCCAATGTCTTTTTATGTATATAACTTAATATTTTCTTTTAACGTAGGTACATACAATGAACATCATATAGGGCACTAATGAACATCATACAATCACATTTAACATACATTTCATTATCAACTTAATAGTACATGTACAACATCATACTGTGACTCATTCATAAGATGACAATCAAATTTGCACAATATATCTAAGATGACTTTAGAAAGACTTGTCCTAGTTTCAATTTACTTATAAACTTTCAAGAGGTTATAACCAATTAGAATGAATATAATCCAACCTTAAATTAACACAGCTAACATGATAAGATATTAAAATCATTCAAGGGCAATTTGGATAAAATTCTACCGTAAGACAATATAATAATTGATTGTTCCATAATCTATCATATCGAAATTATATTTGAAGGCAGAAAACATACATTTAAGGTTTTTCGTTAGGATAAAATAAAATGAAAAATAAATGGATTACTAAATAAATATAGTAACATCCAGTAAGAATCATAAAAACCAATATAATGATCTCGTTGAAATCAAAACAAAATAATGTCCCGTAAGACTATATTTATATAGCTACTAAAATAATGGGAAGCTTGTTTCACAAAGATTGTCAACACATTTATATACATGTTTAATATCTTAAGGGAAAAGATCATAATAATATCTTTTCAAAAAGAAAAAGAAATGAAAACACCTGTGATACTTTGATAACAATGCGGCGAACATTTTCTTGATGTAATTGACCAAAATCATAGAGTATCTATATATACATATAATCCAAGTGCTAAATGTATCTTGTAATGGATGATGAAATATACTAAAATGAAACAGTAATAAAAGTTTGACCCACATATCAATTGAAAGTGTACAATAAATATTACCTAATCACATCAAAACAATGCAAACAATCATCAACTTAATCATGTTCAAATTCCAATAAAATTCTTTTTCGGATAACGCCACAAATTCTAGGATTCCAACAATATTAACATAGAAAGGCACAAAAACCCCTACCTACATGATTGGGGATCAAATGAGGTTAGGGACTTCTATGGCTCAACAAAGTGGATTCAAGCAAAAATCTTCTCCTTTTATCCATGTGTAACCCACAGTCTCTTGTGTGCCTCTTGAAATAATCCTTTTGATTTTCAAAGGTGATAAGATTTGTGTTTAGAGAGTGTATGGATCAATGATTTGTAATCCTCATACTAATTGGGAATGTATTTTAGAAAGAATCAATGAAGTGGTGTGAAGAAAAAATGAGAAAAATATGATGAAGAAGAAGAGAATAGATGAGGAGGCTAAAAGTGCAGCTATCAAGATGAGGGAGTGTACTAACTTTTCTTTATAGTGGGTGTGGTTAGGGTTAGTGTGTGTGTCACTTTCCTTTTCTTTTTTTTTTAAGGAAACTATTTTGATTACAAAAATAACTTCCAAAATTTAATATGAATCTAATATTCATTTTTCTCTTTATCTCTATTATATTTCTATTCCTACAATTTATTATTATTATATTTATACGTTCTACATATATACATATATATTAATATTAATATATATTACAAATATATAACTATTATATATGATATAAGTATTACGAATATTACTTATGTATATAACTATTATATACATTATATATTACATATTATATATAATTAGGTGTTATGTTATGATTATATATATATATATATAATCATTAATATGTATATATATCGTTACGTATATAATATATATAATTATGTAGACATTACATATGAGTATATATATAAAAAGATATATTTGTTAAAGTTTTGGATTTCTTATTTGTTTGTTGCTATAAAATAGATATTTAGGAAGATATTATATCTTTTAGTTAGTGTGAACATAATTTTATAGAGATTTGGTGAAAGATTATTAAATATTTAAAATCTAAAACTAAAATATTAATCTTTTAAAATTTTACACATTCTTTCATAATTTACATATTAGTTGATTAGGGATGTCATTTATCTTTTAGAATCTTATTTTTAATTTTAATTCTTAAAATTAATAAATTTATAAAATATTTAAAATTATCTTTTGTCCTTCTTCTAATAAGGTTACTTTTGTTTTTTTTTTTCGATTGATTAAACTTTGACTTATTTGTTAATTAGTACTTGATTAACTTAGTAATTATTTATTCTAATTACTCATGAAAATAAAATAATTAGTATAAGTGAAAATTAGCAGTATTACATGCCACAACGCCAATCTGAAAATCGAAAACTTTAAAGAACCAAATCAGAGAATTGAAGCTTCTCTTTAGATCTGTAACGCAAATTAGTGGAGAAAGAACCAAGCTCAACGAACTACATCGTCAAAGAATGCCTGAAACCACACCAGACTCGACGAAGCAAGATCCACAATGGAAAAAAGATCGGCGAGCAAGAAGGAACAGAGGACGAGCCACGAGCAGAGATCTTGACACCTCTCTGTTCGTTGTCGAAAAACAAAGCCGAAGAAGAACACTATTGCAAAAACTACCGGCGACCAATGTTTGAAGGGAAAAGAAAGGAAGCACGAAAGCGAATCTGAAGGGAAACGGCGGTGAGGGTGGATCAGTGGTGATGGAGGAAAACACGATGGCGGAGAGATAAGGGGGCTAAGCGGAGGAGGGAAGTGGGATCGCTGGGCTCTCGCCGATTGCATCACGCTGGACGGAGGAGCGCGAAACCACGGCCGCAATTGCGTTGCGTCGTGAAGTGAGGACGCGGAGCTCGCGTAGTGGGCGTGCTAGTGCGCGGTCGCGCGGTGGTTCTGAAGAGATTATTTTGCAATGATATTGGTTCCTGATAAAAGTGAGGTGCACAAAAAAAAAACTTTAATTATATTTATATTTATATAACTAATTATGATTACTCTGAAGTTATGAATTATTTTTAATCAATTAAATGATTTTTAAAATAATTTTGTTTTATCTAATCTGAAGATAAATTTAGATTTATTTTTTAAAAAAATTAAACTAATTAATTATTAGCATTCAAATAACAAAAACAAGGTCCTAATTATCTAAAATATTAATTTTATTATTTAAAATTAACCTAATAAAACTAAAAAAATTAAGCTAATTAATGATTAACATTCAAATGACCAAAAAAGTCCTAATTATCTAAAATATTAGTTTTATTATTTAAACTTAACCTAATAAAACTAAAAGATAGAAAAAAATGTTTTACTGTATAAAGTGTCAAATAAAAAATTAATTTTTTTAGAATATTAGTGTAACATCCCAAAAAAATTAAATTAATGATTAAGATGAAAAGGAGGAAAATCAATAGAAATTGGATAAATGTCATGAAATATAACAAATAATATTAGAATAATCAAGTGTATCTAGAGAAAAATACAAAGAATTACAAAAATGTCATTACTTAGTGGAAATTATGAAAATACATTTGCTATGTGGAAAAAAAATTACAAAACTACTCTTGTCTTATTAATAAATAACAAAAATACTATTATTTTATGGAATTAGAAGAATATCACTATCATCATCTAATTATAAAAATATCATTGTTTTGAATAAAGAAATTACTACATATGCCACTACTTTAATAATTATGACAATGTCATTATACCAATCTCTAGATTTGTTACTAAACAAAAATGAATATAAGTCATTGAATTAATGATAATTGAGTTAGTGGATGATTATGTTAACATAATTAACACGGGATTCCAATTATAAGAATAAAATATAATAGAGTTATTACGATTTGGTTAAATTAAAATATGTTGTAATATCATTTATTAAATAAATTATGATAAAACAAAATACAACACACATACATATCATACCATGCATGACAAAGTGCATGAAACAAGGCAAGACTCAATGAAATTTCATATTACAATTCCTTCATATATGTATGAGCCAAAAATTAGCATCATCATGATAGGAAACAAAATTGATTTGGTGAATAAATTTGTGTTATAAAAAGCTCTTAATTCCCACTAAAATTGGCACTACCCTAGCCACTACTTCTAACATGATGATTGTATTTATGACTTAGTTATCTAAAACAATTATTACTCCACCCGCAAGAGCATCCAAGAATAACAAATTGAAGCACTAAAAACTCCACTACACCTTCAAGTCATGGCCTCTTGGCCTATAAAAGGGAGGAAAGTGTGTGAACTCATTGCTCATAACACACTCTTACTAGTCTTCAAGCCTTAGAAATTCTCCAAGTGTTCTTTTCTCTTATTTTTATCTCTATAATTTCTTCTTATGTTCTTCTCTTCAAAGACTTTTTTTGACCCTCTAAACTTTATCTAAATACTTAAATCCTAAGTCCAAACCTTCACTATCCTTCACAAGAGTTGCAATATTTAACTCTAGTAAGAAATATTTTCTTAAGCATTCAAGTTCTAGAGCTAAGATTTAAGGAGGGTCATCCACTCTAAAAACTCTTGCTCAAGCTCAAAGAAGAAAGAATGACTCTTTTTAGACCCTATATAAGAGGTAGGAGCTTCATCTTTAATTACTCAAGCATTGTTGGCTTCTAACCTTACCCATGGATAGAATGCCTCAAACTTGAGTTATTGTCAAAAGTTTTGAATGATTGTCATAAAATATATTTTTAGATAGCATAATATGTTCTATTATGTTCTGAGTACTTTTATGATGTTATCATACTCAAATATAGCTTAGAAAGATGGTATGTGAAGCTTGATTTAATAAAGGTGACTTAAGACATGAAAATGGGTGCTGGGATTTCTGGCTATTCCTGGCAATAGTCACTTTGAAAAGCCATATTCATAAAATATGAAGTATCTCAAAATGAAAATATTTTTACTATAAACTAGACACATTATAGAACACTCTCCAAAAGAATCACCTAAAACGGAGTTCGCTAGCTCAAGATATAAATTTTCAACTTTAAGCCAAAAACTAAAACTTTGAATCTGACCTTTAGTAGTAAAATAGGTGCAACTCACTCTAGAAAAATGCAAATAACCTGATTTCAACTTTTTTGAAAAGCTAATACACAGAGGAACACATCCATGTATGCCATGCATAAATCTTTACACTATGAGAATACAAAATAAGAAATAAATTTGTAGGACGTGTGCTAAAGGTCTGGAAAGGGATAAATTTACAAGGGTACTACGACATAACCATAAATGTGTTGTTAATGAAATTACCCTTAATGAAAAGTTTGATGAGTTACGAATCTGGAACTACTTTTAGGAGGCTGAGATAATAAATATACAGAAAGTTACAAATTTTCTTGTAAAATATGTCAAAATTGTAAATAAAAGATTCAAGTCTTGTAAAGAGAAAGAATTTTAAGGATTTAAGTTGCAATAAAACTTCAAGAGGAAAAATATGTATATTACACTCATGAAGGAGCTTGAAAATATATAAAAAAACCTCTAAATACCAAAGGATAATATTTTAAATTGCATTAATGTATTAATGAAATGCTAAGAGTATAAAGATAACTAAGAGAAAAAGATTTGGTTAGAATTTGTAAGAATGGAAAGAAATACTCTATAATGTGTAAACACTAAGACTTCCATAACCTTTTAAGAACCTTAGGATACTTGATTTATTGGCTTCAAATGATGAAATATGACATACGATTTAGCATGAAAAGCCTACTATTTGATATAAGGATGTATATGAGATATTGTGTATGTGAATGTATAATGATGAGTTATGAAATGATGAGGATGGATGAGTGATTGTCCATGATTTATTTATGATTATGTGATGATATGTATATATTCATTTTCAAATGAAAATAAAAGTAAAGCCTAGAAAATTGGCAATGAAACTTTGGAAAAGTGGACTTGAGCTAAACTCATGACATAACCGTTGAGACTACGCAACGGAAAAAATAAATAAAAGTAAAGTTTGGAAAAGTAGACTTAAGCTTACGGCTTAACCCTCTAAACCGTTAAGATTAAGCAACGGAAAGAAAACTAAAAGGTTGTGGCGACGGCCATGATATGAGCTCATTACCCTTTAGGGTGGTCCAAGGCATTGATGCATTCATCTCGTGGGTGATTGAGAAATATGTTAATGAAAGCAAAATGGAATGAAAGAAAGATGATAATCATTAAATAAGTAAATGTTGATGATGAGTAATCATGAAATACATGCATCGTCTAAATTATTATTGCCTATTTTAATTTTATATGATATGCTTCGGTGTATGCTTGATGAAGTACGGAATGGATATTTCTATTATTGTTATAAGAGTAATTTAAAAACAACTTCACTTCGGCTAATCACGTTTGCGAAAAGTTTGATAACTGAATCTTTGCATGTTCACCTTTATATAATAAACCCGAAGTGATTGGGACAACAACGATAACACTTTTAGTATAAGTAGAAACTCCTCTAAGAAATCTTGTATTTCTCACTCCTATATTTCTTTTCCGTTGTCCTTACTAGAGGGAGACGAGTCCACTTAAAGTAACGGAGCTATAACTAAGGAAGGAGGCAACACATGAACATTTTAGACCTTTCAAAAATTAGCACTTCGATTTTTAGTTGTGAGGAACAAGTAGTAATAGTAGAATTTATATTGTTATTTGTAATAAATTATCACTATGGTATTAAGTAGTATATTCTAGTGTATATGATAATATATCTATTTTTAGTCCCTTCTTCCGCTTATTTAAATTAAGTGAAGAGTAATTTTGATTACCATTTACGTAAACGCTATATATTTCACTTCTCATTACAGGCTTAAGCTTTCAAAGAGTAATTTATAAGAAAAAAATTATCCACTATTTTTCTAAGTTAATTTCAAAATAAAATGAATGCAAGACATAAGTAACAACTAATAGAATCCAAATGCGAACTTAAACATAATTGGGTTCTACTAGAATGTTACAATTAGCATAACTTATTCCTTTAAATTTGGCTATTGAATAATTTAAAGTTCAAAATATTTTTTATTCTACTTTAAAAAAAGATTAGTTTTAAAAATTTTAAATGTTGTGCAAATCAATTTAAAAATAAAAAACAATAGGCCATTATGACCTAACACATTAGCATAATTAACTAAATTATCATGCAATTTAATTCAAAGATTAAAAATTGAAATTATTTTATGCAACAATATTAAATATTATTATTTTGTAATTATAACAAATTAAAGAGAATTTAATTATAAAATATGATTTATAATGTAAAATTTGCAAATTAAATAAGAGTGAATAAATTTAATTTTATATTTTTTTAAAAAATTAAGCACACTAATTCTTGAAATTCAAATATTTTTTAAACTTTAAAAGAACTAGTCATAGTCCCCATTGAATGAAAGTGGTGATGTTTTCCTAAACTGAAAAGCCCTTAGTAATTGTAATTAGTCATAAGTTTTCCCCAGTAAAATTTCTACTACTTTTACTGTTATAGTTGTTGTTCCTATTTTGAGTCTCTAGCAATTCAAATAAAAAATAAAGTTATTCAAAGATAAAATATTAATATTATTAGAAATTCTTCCCCTCACAAATAAATTAAAAAAAAAACAATTTTGGTTTTGGCCTACAAAATTAAGTCTTTTGGGGTACAACTTCTTCTTTTCTGATTTCAAACATACATGTAAAATGGAAATTAAAATATAACATGGTTTTAGATAAGTATACTAATCTTAGTAACGATTAAACTTTATTTATTATATTATATTATATTTTATATTAATAAAATTATGAATTTTGTAATGAACTTTTATTGATAGAGTGTTTTAAATTTTTAATTTCCTATTTTGATCTGATTTTAAAATGTTTTAATTTAGATTTTGCTTTTACAGTGATGTTCAATATATATGAAGTTTAACATAAATGATCTTTATAATAGATATTTATAACTCAATATAAAAGATTATTCAATTGTGTAACAATTATCCTATATATATATATATATATATATATATATATATATATATATATATAATTTTTTGTTTCAAAGTTTTAACGTAAGAGATTACGTAAACTAAATGTTCAAAATGGAAAATATTTTCATTTTCATAAATCAATTAATAAATTTACAATTAATTATAATGTTAAAGCAAATGATTGTAACGTGAGATACTCATACTGATCCTATTAAAGCAAATGTTATAATGATTTGTAACTGATAGTATATTGCAGCTAAAGATTCTAAAATGGCTGCATTCTTAAAAGATTATTAAAAGAGACAAATTTCCAGCAGCAATAATGGTGAGAACATTCTTGACTTTTCAGTACTACTAGCCATAATACCCATGCATTGCACGGATTTAATTATAATTTTTATAATTATGTTTAAATATAATACTCTAAAAAAATTATGATGATAATTAAAAATTAAATATAATATAATAATAAAGACTTTTAAATTTTTTTATGTAATATTGAGGAAGGTCATGAAAAACTTCAATATTGATAGCACTTTTAGAATAATTATGTATTTCTAATATAAAGATATAGATTAAAAAATGTTATACATTTAGTAGTTAGTATATAGCAATATTTGTCATCCTCAAGTGTAATTTAATAGTAAATATAACATGCCGTGTTAATTTCATGTGACATAAGAAAAACACATATAATTAATCATGATAATAATCATATGTATTTGTTTCCTTTTGCCTATGGTTAATAATTGTTACCTCAATTTTATATTTTAACAATTATTCTTTTAATATTGTTACTAAACCCACTTTAAATAATGTATACACATAACGCATATGTAAATCACTTTTCATCTCAATACATTCAAACTTTAATAATTAGAACTAAATAATATATCTTAATATAAAACTTTATGCATTTATTTATATAAGAAACTAGCTTAATATAAAATGCTAAAATGTTGAATTAATTTAATTTTTCAAATGTTGCATTATTTTATTTATATAAAAAACTTCAATATAATTTTCACATTTCATTACTAAGTTTTCTAAATAATATATATCTTAACTTTTTCTCTATTTGATTAATATATTTTTTGGTTAATTAATACACCTAAAATATTGAAATAATTTATAATAATTACAATTTGACTTCTAGTGATTTTTCTTAGTATTTGAAATAGAATTTGTAAAGATTGAAACTTTGCATCAGATTCTTTTGAGACAACACATAGCTGCTCAAATTATTTATTTATCATAGGTTTACACAAAAAGTTAGACTAAAAGACAAAATTGAAGGAATTGAACATTTTAGCAAAATATACGTAGCAGAAGAAATTAATATCATTTATGAAACTTATCTGGAAACTAAAAATGAAAAATAAAACATAATAAAGTTTTTATAATAATTATTATATTCTCAATAGTGAAGAAGTTTTTAATTGTATAAGTAAACATTTCATATATGTTTTAATATACGTATCATGATTTTAAAAAATTGTTTTAAATATATTTAAAGTAATTCTCATATATATATTTTTCTGATTTTTTAATGCATATAGAGACATGTATTTTTAAATTTATCATATCCTTTTAAGATAGTTTTTGTAAGATACCAAAATCAATTATAATTGTGTCATTCTTCAACTTCTTTTGAATCTTTAGGTTAGAGTTTATTGTAATGCTATTATTTTATTTTTAACGTCGATATTCAATACATCAAGTACTAATTAATATTGATAAGAATATAAACAAAATTTTGTTTTCACTAATTTAAGTGTAATATACAAAACCAATACATTACAAATACAGTTACTATGAAACTGCTTAATAATAGCGAATTTATTACTAAATTGTGAGTACTATAGTTTTCTTAAATCATGATAAAAATTAAGACACGATATATATTATTTGATGATGTGTCATTGATTAAAATAAAAAAATAAGACACAAATATATATTAAAAATAAAAAATAATATAAATTATAAAAATAAATTGCATTAAAAAATTTTAAAAACTCAACTATTAAATAAATAATAAAACATTTTTTTACTTTAAAATAATATGTAACATATTTTTTATCGTGAATTGTATGTGAAAAAATTGACAACTAAAAACTTTGGTTCCAAAAAGTTTTTATTTTTATTTCTTACTTTCATTTTTAAAAGTAATTTTTAATTTAAAATTTCAAAAACATACTTATTTTGAGTGTATGTTTTCCATGTACAAAAAATAAAAACACATTTTATTTTTTTATTTTCAAGAAATTAAAATGTTTAAAAATTAATTTTGTACGAAGTTTATCAATAACATTGATTGGTGCTCTTTGTCTAATGGAATATCATATTTGACATTATTAACTATATTAAAAAACTTCAAAAACTCCAAACTTTGGTTAGAAAAAATTTCTACACTTATTTATTAATTTTATTTTAAAAATACTCTGTATTTATAATTTTCTTTAAAAAATTTAATTTATTTAGTGAATAAATTTATATTCAATATTAGCAAACATTTTATGAAATAAAAATAAATATACGTACTAATATATTGACCATGAGATAACATACTATAGTAAAAAAATATTTCTCCGTTAGATTAGAATTCAAAGATGATATAGTCAAACAAATTTTTTAGAGCACAAATCCAAAATTACTGTACATGGGAAATGAAGAATATCTTATATAAATTATAATATACTCATTCATTTGAATAACTTACAATACTCAATCTACATTCATTTCCTTGCTTTATGGCCATTATTAGTGAAACCAACACATCCTCCTGTTCCATCCGAGATAGAAGCAATTGCTGCCAACGTTTCTGGAAGAGTATCTGAGTGGTTGTGGGATAGAAATTCACGACGTTGAACATGTTGAACCTCAAAAGCAGGCAGAATCCCTACTTTGAAAACATAAAAACAAAAAGATATCACCGATACCTTGTAAACTGTGAACCCAAAAACTAATTAAGATCAAGAAGTGTCTAGCAAACACACAAAGTCAAACCAAGATTCAATATATAAGATCGAAACTAAGACACAGAAAAAAGTGAGCACCTTAAAAACAAGGGTCCGTCTAACATGGCCTAGGACTTCCATGGTCCTTCCTCGTTGTGCCTATAATGTTAGGAATGGGCAAATTCCTTAGAATTGCATCCGTGACCCAAGGCACCTAGGCGTGAAATTCTTGAATTACGTTGGCAACCCGCAGGTTTAGCTTTTGCAATTAGTGTTAATGGGCTTAATGAAATGGTAGTGGGAATGTTAAGGTCCAGTAATTTGGAAGGCGTGGCTTTGTTAGTTTGACGTGGAGCGAGATTGAAACAGTTATAATTCACACATAATAATATTGACATGTACAAGAAAAAATGCTGAGGTAAAAATATAGAAATTTTGCTTGTAAATAATAAATATAAATAAATTTTTGGTAATTTAATATTAGAATTAGTTGAATAATATTAGTATATCAAATAACCGAAGATCCTATATTTTGGACACGGTTATCAGTGGTAAATACAGCCGAAAACTAAAATAAAATAAAAAAGAATTAAATACATTATGCAGTGATATGTGAAAATTGTATAGTAATAAAAGGCTAATAGACCTGGCACTATGACAATCTGGTTGGCACGAGTAACAAAATAAGAGCATATGACATATGATATAATAAAGGTGAAAGTTTCTAGCATTTTAAATGACATACTGTATCTTGTAATGTATAGGGCTTTATAATATAAAAAATATTAACAAAAAAAGGAAGGGGCTTTATTCTTTTATTGTGTATTAATTATTATATTAGATGTTATTAATATAAAGTAAATGGTTTAAGCGAATATTAATTTGTTATGTTTGGAAAAAAAGTGTCTAAGTAATAGTAAAATGGGATCGTTTCAAAAAAAGCAAAATATTACAACTTTTATGAAATCAACAATCATGACATTCTGGATAGTATGACCTATATAGATATGTGTAGCTGGCTTAAAAAGGGAAGTGAGTCGTTAGAAACTTTTTCATGAATGGTAAAAAATGTTGAGTGGATCTGAAGAGGTTGTGGAACTTCCTTAGCATTGTGTATATGTAATATGTAAAACAAATTTGCAAATCAATTAAATAAATACGATAACGCTGAAATTTGCAAACTCAATATTTTTGACAAACTTACCTTCAAGTATAACTGGGTTCTAAAATGATGTATCAGGGATCACTAGCTTGCAAACACAGTGATTTCAAAAAGTAGTTGAGTATTTGTCAAATTGATATTTTGAATCGCACTAAATTCAAGACTTTCAACACATAAATGAAATTGTAAAAATAGTAGATAACAATTTTAACAATTGTAATAATTAGGAAAAAGGAAGTAAGTAACCGTAATAGAATAATTGTAATGTTAAGTATAGATAATACAAACCGTATGGAATAATTATGTAGATATAGCATATATTTTCTCCCATTATTTTGTTAAGTTTGACCCCACTTTGTTATTTTAAAAGAGACAAAATAAAAAAAGTAATATACTTCACTCAATTTTATATTGATCTATTGTTTCCACCCTCAATACTAAAAGTCTGGATCCATAACTGTGTATATATATGAAATCTAACATGTAATCTATCCATAATATCAATATTTCATCCGCATGATGAAATTTTTTGCATGGGTCGCAACAAGAATGATTTGAGTCCCACATTTTTGAGAAGTAAAAGCTGTAATAATTTTGTGTAAGAAAATAAAACATTGATTATTTACAAGCTAAGAAAGCCTTTAATTGCGTAAGGCTCATGGGATTACTAGCGTTTTAAAATATTATCAGTACTTCTAAGAAGAGTTACCATTAAGATCTCTGTAAATACCAGCATCTGTTACTCCAATTGATGGGGTAGTGTAATCATTTTAACACTAGTATCATTTGTATTCGTTGGAATTGGTGTCCAAAAAGAGCTATGGGCTACGAAAGCCTTTAATGAAGTTGCATAAGACCTATTGAATTGGGGAAAAAAATTTAGAAGATAGCTATAGGATTACTAGTGTTTTTGTCCAATTATCTGGCCTTCTTAGAATAGTTACCTGCGTACGGAATCCAAGTCGACAACATTCTAATAATTTTAGCAATGTGTCAATTGTATTTGTTGGTATTAGTTCTAAAAAATTGATATTGGCTACTGAAGCCCTTAATTAAGTTGAGTAAATCTTATGAGAGTAGGGAAAAAATGTGAGAATAAACTCAGAGTACTAGCCTTTTCAAATAATTACAAGCTCCTTAAAAAATGTGGCGAAAGTACCAAAGTAACCGGCATCGAGCAATGCAATTGAAGAGAAATTGTAATTATTTTGGCAAAATGGAATTTTTTTTTGTTGGTATTGGATGTAAAAAATTACGATAGGGTAGGGAAGAATTTAAGTAAGTTGAATAAGAGTTATGACATTGAAAAAAAAATGAACAAAGACCAACAGGAGTACTAGCTTGTCCTAATTGATACAGCGTTTTGATGATGAATTACCAACGTACTATGTGACAATACCCAACAAGCCAATTTAAAGGGAATTGTAATAGGTCTAGGACTAATGTCACTTTTAGTTGTCGTATTGGTTGAAAAAAATGGGCTACAGGTTACAAAAGACTTTAATTAAGTTGAGAGTCAAACGTATGAGATCGGAAAATATTTTTTTAAAGAGGCGTGTAGGAGTACTAGCTTTCTCATACAATTATCAGCATTTACGAAACTAGTTACCAAAATATATTTTGTCAAGTTACCAGCAATAATCAGTCAAATTCAAGAGGAATTCTATTCATTTTGGCACTAGTGTCATGTTTTATTTATTTTTTTTATTGGTCCCATAAAGGGCTATAGGGTATAATGGTAGGTTAGTAGTTGTGAGCTCAATTTCAATGTGCACTCTGGTCACCTTAGGGGTGATATCACTTTTGCCTTATACGCGATAAGTGCTTATAAGTCATCCAAAGTTCCTAACTAATTTTGTAAACCAAGCCTATTTTCCAATCGTCTTTAACAAGTTTCACCTTGATTTAATTTCCAAATCAAAGATAGCTTAAGAAGGAATTTTTGAGAAACAATTGGGAAAAATTCTGTTAGGTTCTTTTGTTTACATAATTTTATTCAAACAATGTGTCAATAATGATCAGTAAAATTAATTATACTTTATTACAAATTGTATACAATATTTAAGTTGAATAAATAATTTGTCTAGATAATATAATGTGAAATAAATTTTTGGTTATACATTCTTTAAACTTTCAATTTGGAGTTGATATTAAATACTTGTAAATGACATATACAATTTAATGCGTTGGAAATGATTAAACTTGAAAACATATTTTTGTTAGTTAGCTGTTTTAAAGATTAATATTTGATATAGGACATTACAATTTTCATAGAACTGTAAATGACTTAATTACAACTTTGTTGAAACTTTGAAATGACAATTATTTTGAAATAAAACTCTAAAAAGATAAATTATAGTATATAGCCATCAATTATCATAATCACTGAATACAATTAATTAGTAAAGTGAATTTGTGTTGGCTTACATGATAAAATTATTTTGCATTATCACTGATTATATCGAAATAAAAATTTATTACTACTACTATAGAAAATATTTATTATAATAGTAAATAATATAATAAAACATGAAATTTATAAAAAAAATTATAGACAGTAGGTGTATGAAAGTTAAATTCTTTTGTGTTTATGAGCATTTGGATGTCCAATTATAGGGGAAATTTAAAGTTTTTAGGATTCAGTTATGCTATTTTAACACCCGGTTTGGGTGTGTGCATATAGCCAGCGTATACAAGTGTAGAGGGCACACATGTGGGGTTTAAAAAATTGGTCCATCATAATGAAGCCTGAAGGAGAAAACTTGCCCCTACACGTGTTGAGGGCTCACGTGCGGGATTTAAAATTTTGGTCCATCGTAGGGAAGCATGGAATAAGAAACACCCCCTTCACCCCCGAAATGGTTTCCCTCCCTGGAAGCAAAACTTTCCCCCTTCCCCATTTTGCACTCCACTCGCGCGCTACATAGGTGAAACTCAAAGGCGTCCAAAATCTGTCAACACAAAAGAGAGGCACACTCAATCCCTAATACTAATAGTAATGCCGTCTGCGAGAAAGAAAGAAAGAAAGAAACTCTCTCTCTCCCCCTTCCCGAAACGCAAAAGGGACGCAACAAACCTCACTATCTCTCGCTCTCTATGTGGCGCTTGATTTCGTTAAAGGTACGCAAGCTTCACTCCTATTTCCATGTGCTTAATTCATATCGTATTGCTTCCTTTTCACCCATTTCATTTATGTAGCAACGTATGAATAACCCTCTTTATGTACCGATTCTCAAATTCATTAACAATACTAGCACGGAAACAAGAAAGTTTATCACAGGCTCTGTTAATTTCGATTTTCAAGCATTGGTTTCGAATCCCGTCTGACTTTTCCACTCAATGCAAATAGTACTTTTCTGTATTTGGGTGGCTTGGTTAGTTCCTTTTATTTGGTGTTCTCATGATTAAGGGTATAAGTTTAACAACAGATTTATTGGATTGTCTTTCAACCCCCTTCTGAATTATTTGCCAGGACTTAGGAATTTTTATTTTATTTCATTCTTTTGGTTCATGGTTGTGTTGCCAGTGATTTGAGGTTATTAGTTAGTACTAATATTCCTGTTGAGAGTAGAATACAATTCGTTTATTATTATTTATTTACCAATCTTGTGAGTTCATCACTATCAGTGCTCTATTCCTTTAGATCGCTTTTGAATTTGTGTTCTGCCTTTTCGGTTTCAGTTTTGAGGTGCGTGGTTGATGTTGGGGGAAAACAAGTATGAGTTTGCTTATGTGGCGAGTTCCATGCGATAACTGATTTACCACCAATTTCGGTGGCCTTTTGATTGCGGGCTTGTTTACGTCTTAGTCTTCTGTTATGTTTTTTTTTTGTCTTGGGGGGGTTTTTCAATTTGGGAGTATGTTTAACTCAAGCTAGACTATTGGTTGAGTGGCGAATGATAGGTGAATTTGAATTATTCGTTTGTCTGCCAATCATTAAAAGTTGTAATTGATGGTGTGCTCATAATTTTTTTTTAATCATGTTCCAGGAAGAAGTTGTGTTCACGAGCGAATTATTGTAGTTCTGGGTTCACCAATTTGATTGGTTTTTTTTTTTGGTCTTGCTGATGTTGTTTTTGTAGGTCGCGTGGTTGACTTGTCTTGACATTCCTGCATACCACATGGCGTGAGGAAAAGGACATACCTGCCGTTCTGTACGTGGTATGTCATTCGATTGTACCCATAATTGGACTGGATTAAAGCCACATGTAGCAAAGTTTAGAAATTACACAATACTAAGAACTTTTATATCTTATGTGTTGTCGCCATGTATTGACACGTTGCCAAATGTCTTAAATTATTAGTTGCACCTGTGAACAGAGAGTCTTCAAGCTTAGGATCAGACAAGGACTTTGATCCTAATTCACTCACTTAGTGAGAATGGCTACCCTATACAAATTTAAACTTTTGAGTTGCAATACCTCCTGAATACTTACATATCTAATTGAAATATGCAATTATAGATGAGCATTCATATAGTGATGACAGTGGTGGTGATCTACAAATCTCGCCCATGTTTAGATCCCTAAACATGCAAATAAGCAAAAGAAGAACAAATCTGAAGCTTCACTCCAATGAAAAGATAAATAAATCGGGACCTGAGGAGCAAAGATAGAAAAAAGCAAAAAGGGGACGTATCTCCTGAACAAAAGAAGAAGAAATCCGGCAAGGTATGTATTAATCAAAGGTTTTTCGCTTTATCATTGATACTGAGGTATTGTGCTTGATAGTTCATATTGCAATGCATGTATACAGGCCATCTTCCTTAGTCGTTGCTCACCAAATCGGTTAGTAATGGTCTGTAAGTCCTTGTCACATGAGAGAGAGACCGTAAGGGAGATGGGGTTTGGAGGCCTTCTCCATGTCAAATGTACATGACTTGCTAGGTGGGTCTGCTAAAACTGGTGAAGTGCTTTGATATATGGCACTGTGCATATATGCTAAAGGAGAGGAGATTCGACTCAACCATCGTGATGCAGGCAACATGTTTGGCCTACCACAACATGGTATTTTACTACTCCATATTGCTCACCCTTCGAATACCTAGAAGCTAATTACCACGAGACCTATTAAGTTGCCTTAGTCATGTTTGAAGGAATGTTTATGTCTCATGTCGTGTTTCCAGTTTATGTCATGATTTTAATCAATATTTTCTAACGGTATGGTGTCAAGCCTTTTTTTGTTTGCATGTGAAAATTCTTAATATTTCGTGTCAAATAGGATTGGAGGTTCAGGAATCTACCACGCGGAGCAAAGGGCAATGTTAAGGGAATTTGATCGAATAACGGATGTCCAGATACCGCATTATTGCCCAAGGCCGAGTCGATCATCAATTTAGAAGAGCATTTATATTGTATGTGTTGTCGTGTTTCTTGTGCCCAACCTAAAGATGGCCCCTGCATATTGTTGGATCTGTTGTGGATATAGAGAACGTACAAAAGTACAACTGGAGCCTGTTTGTGTTCAAGTGGCTTGTAAGGCACGTGAAATCTTACAGCAGGCAATACAAGAGTAAGATGCCAGGGATAGGTGGTTGCATCTTCTTGCTTAAGGTACGGTCGTAGTACTTGCTATGGTTTACCAACACCTTGTTGCATAATTAGTTGATAAATACTTAGCTCTCGTTGCCTAATTTCCTTTTATATTCTGCACTAACTTTTGGCTATTTGATATTGCTAAGATTTTGTATTTCCATAGGCGGCCACTTGGCATGAGCCCATCAGACACAGAATGTCCGCTGATTCATTTTGGGATGATGATATCCTAGAAAAGCGGATTCGGGAAGAGAAGATTAATGTGCTGGTAATTTGCAATAATCTATTGTGAAGATCTTGACTTTTGTGTCTATAGGCCGCACTTAACTTTAAATATATTACTATGAGGTTAACTTAGTTTTAAAATTAATGCTCTGAATACTTAATCTGTTTGTAATTCATGCTAACCAAAAACTTTCATAGGGGCTATTGTACCATGCAAAGGACAAGGGCGATCTTGTTGACCCAGTGTGGTTGAGAGAAAATTTTCAAACTGAGTTATACTTCATGTTGTTTGGGTTCATTGGATTCTCTATTTCTTTAGCTGCCATTTATTTTAGTGTGTGCACATCGGGTTTCGTTTTCTAAAACTTAAATGTTTGAGTGAATATGTTAATGTAGTTGTTTCAAACTTGGTTGCGGAGAGCATCAGGATGTACAAGGCACAAGAAGAAGTTGCTTTAGCCGCTAATCATCTTGTGTTGCCTTCAACTTTGACGATGCCCGCTTCTAAGCAAAAGGGAATGGCAACTACTGAAGAGAAATGTCAAGCTCAAAGGGGCCAGTTGCAAGTTCTACAAGGTGAATGCACAATGGATGAAGATGATAATATGAGAGTTGGTGATGGAGGACGTACTTGTCCTATTGTTTGGACCGATGAAGGACATGCTTGAACAAACGCACTCAATGCCTTGTACGAGTATTGTATTAGGAAGCCACGTACTCCAAAATCAAAACAAGAGTATGTTGCCAGGGTTGTACTGTATTTTTTTTTTTGTATTATAGTGTACTTATCTACAACTAATGCACAATAATATTCTGTCCACATGACTAACTACTTTGTGTTTTTGGTTTAGGTGCTGGTATCAATGTGCGGATACTTTTTGAATCGTGTTGACATGACGAGTATGGGGAGGCGGAAACTTTGCAACAATGTATGCTGCACTATAGCAAATAATTTTGTGCCATGACCATATTAATTTGTGCTTTGATTAATTTTTTTGTAACACATTGTCTTCATATGCTTAGGTTGTTAGTCTGGCTAGTGCGTGTTCAATGATATAGACATTGGCCCAAGTGCAAAGTCTCGTTCCTGTCTACCTTCGTACTTCATGGTAATTGACAACTTCATTTATAATATTCACATGAATATATGTTTGAAGATAGTGTATTATTATTTTTTTCTCTAACCAAGGATTTCGTACAAGCCAAGCTGAATAACTTCATCAACGACAAGCATGTACCATGGGAAAAGTTACCCGCCTTTTTCCTGTTAAGGAGCCAAGCGTCTTGACCTACGATTTGGTAATCCCGCATTTCCGCCGCTCTATCATGTTTTTGTAAAGGTGAGCGTAGGACTAATGCAAACTATGTTCCAGTGTAGATATTTGCACCTGTCTTGTATGGCCCGCATTGGTGGTGCTATGTGGTGGATTGGCACAAGAAGAAACTATATGTGCTGGATTCTATACTCCAGGCACATGGGCAATATGGCCTCTTTGGATAAGCTTAGTATGGATAATGTTACTAGTACATTAGTAAGAGTCTTTGCACTTACAAAATTTTTGCATGTTGAAGGTTCCTGATATTTCAATAATGTAGGCCAAGCGATTTGAGGAAATATTGGCACTTCTTGATATTGAGTGGGACATTATTGATGTGAACCTGGAAATTGAGTATCCAAGGGTCCCAAAGCAACATAATGGGTAAGTTTGTTAACTATTTTATTATACATATACGAATGCCCTTTGATTGTTCCCCTACTAATCTGTCATGTTTTGTTAATGTGGAACTACATGCATGCTTGCATGTTGTGCATACAGCTGATTACGGTGTGCACACCATAAAATTTATGGAGATATGGGATGGTGGTGCAACCTACGAAGGAGATTATACCATGCCTCCATGCAGTGAGGTGCGTTAATTGTTAGTCTTGTAGGTATGTTGCGTGTGGACTACATCTTTTACTTTATTTGCTCTAAGTGTTAATGTATAATGGTTGTAGGCCGAGGTTCCTGCCATTCGTCGGAGTTATTACTAAATTGGGTGTTGCATGCGAAAAATCAGCAAAGAGACATTGTGTGCAAAGCAGCAAAAGTGGATGAGCTCCTACCGACCCTTCGCCATCTGTTATTTGTAGCCCATGCTATGAAGAACAGGTCTTCTCATCGATTGAACCCCATAGCACTTCTTTATTTGACGAAGCCAATGAAGGGATGGACAGCACTCAAGTTCATGACACAGGTTTTATGTGTATTTGTATACGTTATTGTGGTTTGTTATGTGGCTACCTAGGAACAACGTGTAAGCACCTACCATTGGTTCTTGATGTTTCAAATGTTGGTGAAAAAACACACGAAAATGAATGACAATCAACTGAAAAGATAACCAAGGCTACATCGAACATTGGAACACGGGTCAAGCAGCAGACATATCAAAGGAAACGCAAACCAGGGCCGCATCAACAAACCCCTTACACCAACACCCATTTGAGGCCAAGGAAAAAAATGTAGACAAGGGTAAGCATTGGTGGAGTGTGCTACACACCACTACTTTTGGTCATTTTCCATCTCCCTACCTCTTTAATTCTTGCAGTGCCTCCCTCTCTTTTTCTTTCTCCTTCCCTCTGAGTAAGTTAAGCTACTTTTTGGGATCATCTAAAACCGTTTCTCACAATTGACGAATTGATTATTTATGTTTGATGCTGATTTAGCAAAATATCGATTGGAATGTGGCAACATAAGAATGTTTAGGGGTTGGTGTTGGTCTGCTATACCATTAGCCAGACGATCGCATTCTCCTTCGAAGGTAGAGCCTCAATATGAATGGCGTGGCTAGTAAGTATTAACTTGTTTCATGATTTTAAACTTTTTGCTGTAGAGATTCTTTGATGAAGGGACGGAAAAGCTGAAATGATTTTTGGGAGATACTCTAGTGTGGCTTTGACAGTAGCAATCGATCATTGGTTCACATTATAGTGGATTTGGTATTTGTGTGAATCCTCAGATGTCGATGTTTTAAATTTTTGTCCCGTGACAATTTATTGATCTGTAGTGGTGTTTATATTGAATCTTAATTTTGCTATATCCATATACTTGCGTTTCAGTACTAGATTCAACCATAACTTTGAACATACATTTTATGCCATGGGTAACTTTAAATTTTCAAATCTTGTTAATTGATAGAAGTTCCTGCAACCCATGTGGCACATAATTTTGCATGATCATTACATATGTGGGGCTAGACCCTATGCCACTAGTTTAGTTATGACTTGTCCTTGTTGGCATATGAAATCAGGTCGTTAGGAGTGGAGGCAAGAACATTGGAGTTTTGTGATGACTAAGGAGCATGGCCTGCATCAATTGGAGGAAGCTGAAATTGACGTTAGTGTAGGTGAGAAATTTAAAGCTACTTAGGCTGCAAACAAAGCCCCTTGTAAGGACATGAGTTGGTTTCTCTTTATTTTGTTCAGTATTAACTAGTAGTTAATGAAGCTGGAAATTTGATTCCATTGTGCTTGTCATGTGTAGTATTAGACAAGTGGGTGCTGAGGCTAAACAAAGTTCTTCCACCGAGACATGCTTTTACTTTTACGTTATATGTTATATTTATTTGCAGTTTGACTTTTGCTTTGGTCGTGAATTCTTGTTACTTGTTACTGCCTCAAAATGGGTAGTTAATTGTTTTGGGGTTATTCTGAAACAACTTTTATTTGTCAACTTATCGAACAAGACATTGTTTGTGGAGATCAGATATTAAGTTGAGGGGTGCACCAGCCAAGCCAATGTTCAGATGTAACTAGGCTGAACGCCACAAACAGTTTTCAGTTGTTATCATACAAGAATATTTAAGTGAGATATATCTTCTTTATTTGTGGTATTGAACAAAGTTTAGGGGGTCGAAACAGGTATAATATTATTTAGTTCTCTACGTCGTGCATGTTTTACTTATAAATTTGTGTGTAGAGTTAGTTCATTTGTAATTTCATTTCCAACCTATACTCATATACAACGTACATGCCAAATGGAGAAGTCTTTTAGTTTCATATTAATGTGTGTGTGAATATACACACACACTTGCTATGTATTAAACTTTTATAGAGGTATATGTCATGTATAATTGAATTACCAACGATGGTGTTGTTCCCTTGTGTTGCCTTTTTTTTAAATGGAAATTTAAACAAAGTGACCCTTGTTCAAGAGGATTGGAGCATAGATTAGGCAAAATATTTGGTTGATGTAATTTGTGTCTTATGGGAGTGGGAAAATAATTTTTTGAAACCTGTATGATTAATTGCGTTATCTTAAAATAATCACCACCTGCAAAACAATTTACCATTGACTCAGGCAAAATTGCTAGCATCAGATAGTCCAATTCTCTAGAATTGTAATCAGTTTACCACAAGTGTGTCTTGTATTTGTTGGACTTCATCGTAAAAAAAGTCTACATGCTAATGAAGCCTTTAATTAAGGTGAGTAAGACCTATGGGAGTGGGGAAATTTGTATTGAGTTGACTACTTTTTAATTAGTAGCATTATTAAACATATTCCCGCGTCTTTGAAATGAGTTAATAGGAACATATAATCTAGCGTATCTGTGCTACACGAGTCACCAGTGCTGCATGCAACAAGTAGCTCGTAACAGTCCTAATCAAGGGGATATAATGCAAATTTTGGCACTTGTGTCATTTGTATATGTTGGTGTTGGCGCTAAAAAAACGAAACATGGTAATGAAGACTTTAAGGGATTTGAGCAAAACTTATGGGAGTGGGAATATTTGTGTGTGTGTCCCTGTTGAATTACTAGCATTACTCAACAAATAGCAGTGTATTTGAAATAGTTTACCAGCAATTCATGCAAATTACCAGCATTTGACTGTCAAATTGATAGGGAATTGTAATAATTTAACCACTACTTTCGTGTGTTTTATATTGGTGTTTGACCTAAAAGGGATATATGCTAATGTAGGCTTTAATTAACATGAGTAAGCCTTATGGGAGTGGAAAATATTTTTTCAATAGACTTGCTACAATTACTATCGTGGCCTAAAAAATACCAGCGTCCCAAAAGAAAATACCTGTGAATCAAGCTCAGTTACCAGTGTGTCGAGTCAACTTAAAGGGAAATTGTAATAATTTGAGCACTAGTGTCATTTTTTTTTATTGGTGTTTCACCTAAATAAGGGATCAAATGCTCATGTAGGCTTTAATTAACATGAGTAAGCCTTATGGGAGTGGAAAATATTTTTCAATAGACCTGCTACAATTACTATCGTGGCCTAAAAAATACTAGTGTCTGAAAAGAAAATACCTGTGAATCAAGCTCAATTACCATGTTGAGTCAACTAAAGAGGAATTGTAATAATTTTAGCACTAGTGTCATTTTTTTTTTTATTGGTGTTTCACCTAAATAAGGGATCAAATGCTCAGTAGGCTTTAATTAACATGAGTAAGCCTTATGGGAGTGGAAAATATTTTTTCAATAGACCTTACAATTACTATCGTGGCCAAAAAAATACCAGCGTCTGCAAAATAAAATACATGTGAATCAAGCTAAATTACCAGCGTATCACAGTCAAATTAAAGGGGAATTGTAATAATTTTAGCACTAGTGTCATTTTTTTATTGGTGTTTCACCTAAATAAGGGATCAAATGCTCATGTAGGCGTAATTAACATGAGTAAGCCTTATGGGAGTGGAAAATATTTTTTCAAATAACCTGCTACAATTACTATCGTGGCCTAAAAAATACCAGCATCTGCAAAAGAAAATACTTGTGAATCAAGCTCAATTACCAGCGTATCGAGTCAAATTAAAGGGGAATTGTAATAATTTTAGCACTAGCATCGTTTTTTTTTATTGGTCTTTCACCTAAATAAGGGATCAAATGCTAATGTAGACTTTAATGAACATGAGTAAGCCTTATGGGAGTGCAACATTATTTTTTCAACACACCTGGAGAATTACTATCATGGCCTTAAAAATACCAGCGCCTTAAAAAGAAATTACCAGTAAATCACTTAACTTAGGATCTACTCAAATTGAAGGGAAATTGTGCTAATTGCAGCACAACTGTCATTTATTTTTATTGCTATTTCTCCTAAAATAGGGATAAAATGGTAATACAGGGTTTAATTAGCATGAGTAAGCCTTATGGGAGTGGAATTTAATAATTTTCAATAGACTTGCTATAATTACTATCATGGCCTAAAAAATACTAGCGCCTTGAAAATAAAATACCCCTAATCAAGCTCGATTACCACGTTTGACAGTCAAATTGAAGGGGAGTTGTGATAATTGTAGCACTACTGTCGTTTATTTTTTGTGGTGTTTCTCCTAAAAAAGGGATAAAATGCTAATGTAGGCTTCAAGTAAGGTGAGTAAGCCTTATGGGAGTCGAAATTTTTTGTTTCAACATACCTGTATAATTACTATCCAAAAACCCTAAAAATACCAGTGCCTTCATAGAAATTACCAGTGAATTAAGCTCAATTACTAGCGTCGGGCAGGAAAACGAAGGGGAATTATAATAATTCCAAAACTTTTTCCTATTTTTATTGGTGTTTCTCCTAAAAAAGGATGAAATGCTAATGTAGTCTTCACTTAACATGAGTAAGCCTTATGGGAGTGGAACTTTTTTTCCAACATACGTGTACAATTACAATTATCGCCTCAAAAATAATAGCGTGATCAAAACATAATTACCAGCACGGGAGTGAATTACCATCTTCTAGAAGTCAAATTAAAGGGCAACTGTACTAATTGTAGCACTAGTGTCGTTTGTCTTTTAGTGGTGTTTCTAAAAAAAAAAGGGGATAAAATGGTAATGTAGGGTTTAATGAACATGAGTAAGCCTTATAGGAGTTTAAATTGTTTTTTTTTCCCACACCTACAATTACAATCGTGTCCTTACAAATGCCAGTGCCTTCACAATACAGTTACTAGTGAATCACCTTAAATTACCAGCATATGACAGTCAAAATCAAGGGGAATTGTAATAATTGTAGCACTAGTGTCATTTGTTTGTATCTGTGTTCCTTCAAATAAAGAGATAAAATGGTAATGTAGGGTTCAATTAACATGATTATGCCTTATCAGTGTGGAAATTTTTTTCCCCAATACCCGTATAATTACAATCGTGGCCTCCAAAATACCAGTGCCTTCAAAGTAAGATACCAGCCACTGGCAGTATATTACAAGCACTTGGCAGTCAAATTCAAGGGGAACTATAAAAATGTTAGCATAAGTGCCCTTTGTATTTATTCCTGTTGGTCCTATAAAAGGGCCATGTGAGAATGAAGCCTTTGTTATGGTGAGTAACACCTACGGAGCAGGGACTTTTTTTTTTTTAGAAATCCTGTATGATTTGTTGTGTTTCTGCTAAAATTATCAACATCATCAAAAATGATACTAGTAATGTATGCTAACACTCCAATTCAAAGGGAATTGTAATAATTTTAGCACTACCGTCACTTGTATTTGTTGGTCTTGGTCCTAAAAAAAGGGAACATGGTAATGAAGACTTTAAGGGATTTGAGTAAGACTTATGGAGTGGGAATATTTGTGTGTTAGTCCCTCTAGACATTAAGGGATTGTTCAATGAATACCAGCATCTTTGAAATCATTAGCAGCTATTAAAGTAAATTACCAGCCGTACAGTCCAAATGGGGGACTTGTAATAATTTTACCACTACTAGCATTTGTATTTGCTTCTCTTGGTCGTAGAAAAGCTATACATTCTTATGAAGGCCCTGCAAGAATGCAGACACTTTTATATAATTACAAGCCTTTTTAAGCCAGAATTAGCAAGTAGAAATGCCATACTTAACCTAACATTGAACATCAGGGAATTCTAATCATGTTAGCACTCATATCACTGTGTATTTGTTGGTCGTCATCTTTAAAAAAGGGCCACATACTAAGAAAGGCTTTACTTTGTTGAGTCAAATTATAGGAGTGGGGGAAAAAGTTTTTTTTTTAAGGCCTTGGAAGATTACGCACGTTTTTTTATGCTTACCTGCTTATTTGACATGGGTTAGGCTATATATCCTATATTTTCAGCTCCTACCAGTCCAAATCAAGGCAAATTGTACTCATCTTACCATTGGTTGGAGTTGGTCCTAAACAAGGGCTACATGCTGAAGCCGTAAATTAAGTTGAGTAGGCCTTATGGGAGCGCTTTTAAAAATTTCAGAAACCTCAGGAATACTAGTTTTAATTTGTAGTTTTTTCATAACGATCATCACCCTACTCAATTACTCGAGTGGCCAATGGCAATCCTAAACTTCTATTACCACTCCTAATTATAATGGTTTTTAATTGATTTGTATAATATCCCTGGCAATAAAAGTAGTAATAAATAATTCTTTTACTATAAACTTTTACGCCTAAATATTGCCCTTTATTTTAACATTGGTAATTTAAAAAATGTTAATTTTTTAATGTTAATTATCATAATTATAAAGTTTAGTTTGAAATATGAGAGATGCACTATATAAAAGTGAAACATTGTAACTCCTAATTAAGGATAATTTTGGAATGTATAAAGGCAATAAATATGGAGTGGCAATCAATGTTTAGGAGCTCGCATCTAATTACCAGGATATATTGGTCATTACAGCGCGGCCACTCCTTAAAAGGGAAAAACATGTTTTTTAAGCGACGTAGAGGAATACTAACTTTTTCAAAAAAATACCAGTGCTTCGTCAATGAATTATCAGTATATAATGCCAATCTACCCAACCTAAAAATAGGAGCCATTTAAATTGTGTACAAAATCCGCCTCAAAAGCCGCTCTGTGTATAGGTGGCACCAATAGATATGGGACTGGAATTTGGGGAACGCAACGGAAGAGGGGCTTTTATGAGTTCAGATTGATGGTGGCACATTAAATCAACTGATGTGACAATTCACTGGCCTTGGCACACAAATCGTGCTCTGAAAAAGCTTGTAGATGAGGCGGATGCCTTGGTTAGTGGACTTTTGTCAAAGTTTAGTGACGCAAGTTAGCTAATGTGTTTTCACCTTATTTCAGAGTGAGGACAAGCAAAAAAAAAAAACTAAAAAGTAAAAACTACAATCTCTATTTAGTCTGGCACATTAAAGATCAAATAAATCATTCGATTTGATGGCACACGTAATTACCGACCCTCAACCTTCATAAATAGAGGTTACTCAGCATATTTGTTTTGTACAGAAATGAGGATAGAGTAATAATTATGATGCATCCAGAAATTTAGCAACACACGTAAATATGTTACCTGCATATATTAATATTTTATTAATAATGTAGACAATAATATAATAGACCTACTAACTTATCCCTATCTATAAAATCTATTAGCGTAATATGAAATTTTTTAAATTAGAATAGGTAATTGGTTCCCTACTATCCTGAGTTGTGTAGTTACTAAAAAATAAACAATTAAAGGCACTAGGCTGTAGCTTCCCCCGTTTCCTATACAGAAGTCATGCCCTCCATTACAGGAATGGTGACAAGCTTGGGCACTGACTTTGTATTTGACCCCAACTATAGTATGAAATAATTTTTATAACAAAAATTATTTTGTCGAAATGTGCGTATATTTGGTTTACCTATTTTAAAATGGGATTGTGTTATTTTGACATCTTAAATTCTGAAACACCTAAATATTATACACATAAAATATATATATCCCAGGTTTTTTTTTCACTCATTCTTTTTTTTATCCTCTTAAACCCATATAAATCTATATGGATATGTACAGTATGTGGGTGTCAAAATAATAGTATCCTTTTAAACGTCTACTTCATTTTCATGGGTAAGTGCAATTATGTCGGTTAACAAGGAAAAAACAAAATACATTACCATTGCTTTTTGACTGCTAATGACATACCTAAAGTTTGTTGGCCCCTTTTTTGACGCATAGCACCGTAAGATGGACCCAGTCAACTAATTGTTTCACCCACCACAGGAAAACCGTCACAAAGCTATAAAGTTATGGCTACCAGCCATCACATCAGTGGGTTTGGCTTTCATTAAGAGGAGCTACAATACAAGTTTTTTTTTCCATAAAATATATGCAAGGCCGCGACTATGATGCCCACCTCTTATATTCGGGAGGCTCAATCAGTAACGCACTTGTTGCATATCATATAATATTTCTTTTTACCATTGCATTCTTGAGCTGCCCAAAATATTTCACATCTTCCACATAGACATTATGAACACCTCAGGTGGAAAGAGTTACGTTGTCTTGAAAGGGCGGTGCCAGGGATTTACACCTCTTGGCAAGAATGCGTGAAGTGTTGGGGTTTTCACATGCAGAGCACATAAGCTATCCAACCCATGCACAAGCATTGGCTGCATGGTCAAGTTATATGAGCAAGTCTAACAATGCCATCTCTTCTAAACACTCCAACCATGGCCAAGGTCAGTTTGGTCAATGCTTTCCACATGGTGGAGCAACTTCCATGTTCACAAACACAGGGCCTGGGCTACACTATGGAGGAGGGGTGACTTATGCGATGGTTGTGGAAACAAATACCATGGGCAGCATGAACACAGGTAAGAAAGTTGGCACATTTTGTTAATATTGCCATATTTGCACATGTTTTTGTGGGACAGAGTTTGACTTGCAATATGCAGCAACTCCCATAGGGGAAACCATCCAGAATAGCCAGTTTTTACTAGTGAAGAACATGGAAAAATGGCTTGTTCAATGTTGTCATGAACTCCAGATTCCAAATCCGGTATTCACTCGTGAGGAGCAATGGTGCCTCGATAGTCCATGTTGGAGGTTTATCGTCACCCTGCCTAGCCCATTAGGCGCCCGCGCATGCTGGCATGGGGTCTACGCCCATAGCGAAGCACAGGCACGTGAAGATGCTGCGTTCGCCATGTTATCTCAGTTGGAAACAACAAACATGAGTATATGTGATTTCAATTTCCTCCATGCAAAAAGCCTTGTAGAGCACCTCAGGAAGCTGGAGAGGAGTTTTGGGACATGTCCATGCAGAATGCTTCATTGAAACAAGAAATCGCACTTCTAGAGGGAATCCGGATAGTTTACATATGGACTAAACTAAGACCACAGTCATGTAATCGTTATGGTGTTGTCCACTATGGGACAGGATGTATAGTGTTCGTTGGTTTCTCTTCCCTCCTTACGCATGAGTTCTTGTCTTTTTAAATTTTGTTACCCGTTTATTAATTTTAGGGAAATTTCACTTTTACGATGTGTACAAGGACTTATGTTATGTCATGGGTTGGTACGGATGAGGCCTAAAAGGGAAAGATTACCAAATTATTGAGGCATGCATACCCTATAAGGCCATTCAACCCAATGTTACTTGTAAGTCATATCGATTATGCGTTTGTACCAAAATGGCGATTTTTTAGCATGGATCGTGGTAGAATAATAACCTCTGCACATGCAGCCATGCATGTAGTGCAATAAAAGTAGATGAGATGGTCACATTGGCTCTTGACCTTCATTGACCACCATATGCATGTTCCTCAAATTTCAAGCAATGAATGATTAGTGGTCACTTGCAGTTAGAGATAGCTTTTTGATAACCAGGAGTGGAACATGCAATTAAGCATGTATAAAAAGAAAGAACAAATATATATGTGTACAGCGAAACCTTCCAATTAAAGAAACCCAAGTTCGTAAAATAAAAGGATGTCTAAGTGTTGACAAAAATAATCATTTAGGGCATTGAGTTAACCTAGGCTAAAGTATGAAGGGGGTCACAACTAATTTAGGTCGAATGTGTGAGTTAAACTTAGTGTGTTGTGTTTGTCTGTCACCTTACGTAGAAACACCTCCGTATCCCATGCAAATAGTGGTCACGTCTATTCAGGATAATGCCTAGTGTGTGTGCACCCTTACGTAAAAAAATATAATAATAATAAAGGAACAATTATGCGTATTTCTAGACAAGTTGTTCGTGACTATTTTTGTAAGACTTATGGCAACGTTAGCACCTACAACCCTGGTCAATTTATATATGCTCATTTGCGAAAAATATGTGCCACATGTGCACAAAAATTATTGGGTTTTAATTATATTGTTTTTTACGTCCATTATTTTGAATAAATATGTACATAACAAAGCCTAATTTCATATTTCAATCCCTATGTAAATCCAAAAATATAGGGAAACCCACTCTGTGGTTTATTATTGGAAATACGGTATCTTAGATTTAATTACTATGCAATTTTATGAAAAGCACCTGTTTTTTCTTTTTGTTAAACATTTATTAATTAGTGTATGAAAAATACAAGTATCTTTGCCACAAAGGACCAGATGAATACGTTGCACATATGCCTAGTAATTGTGTCCTGCACAAAACATACAAAATTACTATTGAGATATATACACAAAGTAAAACACAAAATAAACATAGAAAAATGTCGATTAAAAAAAATTGACACAGAGGAAAGGTACAAATAAATTGGATGTAAACAATGACAACAAAACGGATAAATAAATTGGTTTATTTTAAGAGAACTTAACAAAATGAAATATTTATTTCATTAGCAAAAAGACAAAGGTATTTCATATATATAATATATATGGAAATTAAAAAAATAAAAAAAATTAAGAAAATGTTGTTCAATAACAAAAAGAATAAGAAATCTCACAAAGAAGAAAATGGCTTCAAAGAAGAATGGTAGAACGTTTAATTTGCTAATAATGTACAAATTTTTATTTGTTTATATAAAACATGAAGAAGAAAATTAAAAGATTAAGTCAATTAATGTATTTTGTGAGAATTAAAGGATAATAAATAAAGAAATCTGAAAATTATGAATGGCTATGGCTTGGTTAAATAATAACATGTAAGAAGATTTTGCTTTACGTCATGTCAGGCACGTGAAACAAGGCTTGCTTACTTTGGAGTTAAAATAATTTTCACTTTCAGCATACTCCTTACTAACGTGGATGGTTACCAACACAAGTAATTTTAGATCATTTAAATTGTATTTCTTTATTTTACGTCAATTTAAATGGTCATGCGAAAATCATAATTATTTTGCTAGGGTTACATTTTCGCTTCCCTTAATACAAGAATAAAAAACAAAAGGCGGCACATCCTTGCACAGCATCTTACGGGTTAAAGGTCATTAATTGCATACACATTGATCTAAGTTACCCTCTACAGGTGAGTGTAATATTAGCTTTTGTGAATTACAAAATACAATTTGTTAGTTAAATAGTTAGGTGGAGAATTGTAAAATAAAATTAGCTATATCACTAGTTACATTTGTCTAAATAAAATAATATATTGTGCCTCCAAATTCTAAAAAGAAAAAATTATAAAATCATTACTACTCGTTTATACAACAACAAAATTAATCTCAAATTTTGTTAAATGTTTATTAATTAGTGTATGAAAAATACAAGTACCTTTGCCACAAAGGACTAGATGAATACGTTGCGCATATGCCTAGTAATTGTGTCTGCAAAAAACATACAAAAATACTATTGAGATATATACACAAAGTAAAACACAAAATAAACATAGAAAAATGTCGATACAAAAAAAAATTGACACAGAGGAAAGGTACAAATAAATTGGATGTAAACAATGAAAACAAAATGGATAAATAAATTGGTGTTTTTTAAGAGAACTTAACAAAATGAAATATTTATTTCGTTGGTGAAAAAGAGAAAGGTATTTCATATATATAATATATATGGAAATTAAAAAAAATTAAAAAAATTAAGAAAATGTTGTCCTACAACAAAAAAGAATAATAAATCTCACAAAGAAGAAAAGGGCTTCAAAGAAGAATGGTAGAATAGTTTAATTTACTAATAATGTACAAATTTTTATTCGTTTATATAAAAATGAAGAAGAAAATTAAAAGATTAAGGCAATTAATGTATTTTGTGAGAATTAAAGGATAATAAATAAAGAAAAATGAAAATTATGAATGGCTATGCTTTGGTTAAATAATAACATGTAAGAAGATTTTGCTTTATGTCATGTACAGGCATGTGAAACAAGGCTTGCTTACTTTGGAGTTAAAATAATTTTCACTTTCAGCACTACTCCTTACTTAGCGTGGATGGTTACCAACACAAGTAATTTTAGATCATTTAAATCGTATTTCTTTATTTTACGTCAATTTAAATGGTCATGCGAAAATCATAATTATTTTGCCATGGTTGCATTTCCGCTTCCCCTAAATACAAGAATAAAAAACAAAACAAAAGGCGGCACATCCTTGCACAAAATTTGTTACGGGTTAAAGGTCATTAATTGCATACACACTATCTAAGTTACCCTCTACAGGTGATTTGAAATGAATTTAAATGCTTGGCATCAGCCCATTATGCACACCACATCTTTTACAATACTCCCGCTTAGACAACTTCGCCATAAACCACGACTACCACGAGCTCAAGTGTAAGAGTTGTGCAGCATGAATGGCATCCCAACCCCGCTCCTGAAATCCCAATCAACAAAACCAATGTCGAAAGTGGTGTGAATGGGTAAGCGTTGTGTGTACCATGTGACACCACATTTACTCTTCCTAGCAAGCCGTACATGAGCATATATTTATTTGTTTTGCTTAACCTTGTTGGCCCCTGGACAACGAAAATGTTGTCTTGCAGGTGCGGCCTTACATAAACCCCAATCGTATAGTAATCGAGTCAAACCCAAAGCTGCACACAACCGGTATTTAAAGGATTCGTTTGTTATGTTTTTTGGGGTTAATATGAGGCACTTACATTTTTTAACTTTATCCCTTGGCAGCAAACCACATTCAACAACTTACTTATGAACGTTGATGCCAACTGCAAATGCAAGCATCCTTTGCTACCTTGAGGTACTAGTACTTCCACAATTTATCATACTAATCTTACCGACTTTGTCTTGTTTACCTGATGCTTGCATGTTTGTATGCAGGACATGCATAGACTATTAACATATATGCATGGTTTGGCAGCCAAAAGTAACAAGAGCATAAAGTTTGTTGAAGCTTCACTGTGTACCGACCACAACCAAAAACTCCATCTAATGCGCCAGCTTGTGAAGAACCTTCGAGCATCGTAACTGGATAGAAAGGTGACAAGGAATTGCACCCATGTGAACTTGCTATAAAGAATGACCGTGGCAAAGAAATTGAGACTCTTCATTCTTTCAACTCTGAATACTTCTCAGATTGGGAGCATGATGTTCTCATAGTCGGGGGAGCACCAACAAATGATGAAACTTTCAACACTCCTGAGCATGATCATCAGTTTCCATGCACTCCATGCAAATCAAAGTCCTTAGACATTAACCTTATAGATGGTGACGCCATACAACTCCCGTCTTACATCTAGCACCTACACAAAGTGTCGAAAAGCACGGTATGTGACGGTTGTTGGTAATGATATGTTTGCGAGAGCATGGGCTCTCTCGTTACACTTATTTAGTATGCATGATGTGTCTATGATATATACTAATGCTCATAGGACGCTAATGACTTCATGCTGTTGTAGGCAAGACTTGGTGATCGCTACAAGGTGCCAAACGAAGCATAGATTTTTTCATGCCATCTCCAGACTCATTGATGCCAAATAAGTTAGCTAAGGGAAAGGATAGCACCAAGAATGTTCCCACAAATCCTCTGACAAATAGTCAACACCCAAGGCTATGCCTGAGGACACACGGTCGATGGTGGTTTTACCCTCCTGGATATGTCCACTGGACATATCCTTCCAAAGGTGAGCATCCGTCCATATCATATCCCCCCTTTATAGGCTTAGCATATTAGCATGTGTATGTTGACATGTAATAGCATAAGGCAACCCCTCGTTTCATGTCTTATACCTATCTGTATCGAAAGCACAATAATTGGTGTGTGTGATCCAGAATATTAGATCTAAGTTCAGGCCAACGAAGGACATGAAGCTATTCATGGATTAGGTGCAAGTATCGCTATATGTTTTCGGCTATGAAATGGAGGAGGGGTAGGTTAATTGTCACCATATTCTTAGTTAAAACTAGATAATTATTTATAACAAGTGCGATAAAAATCAACACATTATTAACATATATTTGTAGTGAATTGCTATTCAAGCTTTGGGACAGAACTCTGTGTTGGAGAGACTTAAGTGCATGTGCCCGGAAACAGTATTGACAAAAAATTATGGAGTTGGTAGCCTTTAAGACAGCATGGACCCAGAAACACATGTCAAAGAAAACCACTTGGTCTTTGCCAAGTTCATTTTCGGATTATTGAGACGTACTTGCTAAATGAATGCACTGAAAATATAAGTTATTCACCTATCTCATTTGTTACTACAATTATGCAGGACATGTGTCTAGGAGAAGTTACAAATGAAGAGATATTCAATGCATACAAGGAAGAGTGGTTGCACCCAGCACTAAAATATGTGCTATAATTTCCTACACACAATTAAATAATGTGTTACTAAATTCCATCTTAAACTAACCGATCTCCTAACCTTAACTATGTTCTTCTTCAGATTTATGTTCAGATGATTGATGAGGGGACACATTGGTTCTTAATAGTTGTCTCAATTGAGGAATTTAAGGTGTATGTTTTCAACTACTTTCCTAACAAGGCCAGGGAAATACCTTGCAAGGCATCCATTCGGATTGTGGTAAGCGGCAAAATGGTAGGAGAAAAAACCTTATGGGAGTTGGAATAATATTGGCATTGTGGGGCACTAGTTTAATATTTTTATTCCTGCAAAGGCCATTAAATACTTCAGGATTAAAAAAAGAAGTATATGGTGTCTCTGAGTTGGCTACGTCAAGTGAAAGACAATTTTTTCGTTCAAATGCATTTCATGTAGTTGTAAACTTTTTTATTAAAGGTCTGCTACACATTACTTCCCTAAACCACCTATAATTCTATTTAATTTATTTGTTCCTTGTCAAGTGTTCTGTCATCCATGCCTTCCTCATGAACAACTGCCTGAAACCCATGTCATGGACAACAAGGGTTGCATGCAAAAGTGGGATTTGAGCTTGACCATAGGAGTCCCAAACCTTGGACACAAGTTAGCAGGACATGATTTATTTATTTCATCTATGTTTGTACTAGGATCATGGCCCTAATTGTTTTGACATCTTTTATACCCTCACATGCAGCATGAAGTTGCGCGTTGGGTTCTTTGACGGCTGCAAATGGAATATGCCTTCTAGCCTAATGTACCTGGGTTTGGTAAATAATCCTTTACTCCAACCCTTTATGTACTTCTTTGTCGGGCACTTTAAAGTGGTGTGTGGCACTGCTTCTAATTTCCACTTTTGTGCACAATTTTTTCCAGATCAATGAAAACAAAGTTCGTATGGACACGTCATGTCCTTGTTATTGGGACCCCAAAATGAGCTTAGAAAAAGGGTTAAGGAAGGGCACAAATACGGTGGACTTCAATAGTCCATGGACACCTGCCAAATGCCTAACAATGCTTCACCCCCTCTTTTTGCAAGCCATGGTTACGTGCAGACCTCGATGTGGAGACTAGTTGGCAATGTATATATTGTGCGTGCACGACGTATAAAGAAGTGTGCTAGTGCAAAACGTATTATGCCTTTTATTTTTTTTTCTTGTTGCGTGGTCTCGCATGCTTCTAGCGGCCAATGTTTTTTGTCATGGCCAAACCATGTGAACTGAACTTGTGCCATACTGGCGCAGTGGTTGCAAAGTACGTGCTTATGTAGCAAAAAATTACCTAGCCTATGTAGATAAGGGGATGGCCATAGGATGGGACCACCAACATACCCAAGGCACGCGAGGCCCAAAGAGCTGCACTAGGGCACCTTTTGCGGCCTTTATGTAATTAACTACCCTACTTGAATGTGCGCTTTGGTGTGTATGTGGAAAAAAATGGAATGGTTTGATATATTAGTAGTAGCCTCAATAGTACAGTCTTGTCTCCCTCTTTGTATCTACTTTATGCAGGTCTTACCAAGAAAAATACTTAAGGGATTCCAAAAACAAAAACTATGAAGTATGCATGGTATTATTAGGTTTTTCCAATAATTAACAGTGCCGCATAAAGATTATCTACCAATGGATAGCCAAATACAAGGGGAATTATAATCATCTTAGCACTAGTGCCCTTTTGAATTGTTGGTATAGATCCCAAAGAAGGCCTACAAGCTATGAACGCTTTAATTACAATGACAAGAACTTTGAAAAATAATTTTTTTAAGACCCTACCAATTTCTTGTGTCTTCAAATATGTACTAGTGTCTTCTTATGCTCTTAGTAGCGTCCATAGCCAAATTACTAGTAATTGACAGTCCGCATCAACGGCCATTTACTTGGAATTTATCCCTTGTGTCATTTGCTTACGTTGGAAGCTATCCCAAAAAGGGGAGACAGGTTGTGGGGGCCTTTTAAAGAAGCTAAGATACCTACGAGAGTGTAAAAAAAAAAAAAGTTTCAAGCCACATGTATTTACTTTTTTCTTGTCAGGACTAACGCCTACAAATGAGCTAACCAACGTGCGATGCCAAGTTACTAGCTATGAATAGCCAATTCAAGGGCATTATAAGCGCAAAGCTGGTAAGCTTCATCATCTGCTGATCATGGTTCTGAACATGCTGGTAATCATACAAAAAACCTAATACTCATACAGGTGTGAACATAATTTAAGTATTTCCCGTCCCATAAATTGATCTAAGCATATTTAAAGGCACACATAGGCTCTATCCATTTTGTGGGATCAATTCCAGCAAATCAAATTCCTCGCACGGCTACAATCATTAGAATACCCCTTGAATTGGACTTCCACTTCAAAAATTTTGTCAGAGTACACTGGAAATAATTGTCAAAACGCGGGAAACTAGGTCCAGATGGTAGTAATCCTGCATGTCTCTTCACAAAAATTTTCCAATCCTATAACGGTAATTCACCTTACCATAAGAAAAGGCTTCCAAAATATGTAGTCCCTTTCTAGAACCAATACAAAGCAAAAAAAAAAAAAATTACACCAGTGCTAAATTGATTAGAATTCACCTTGAATTGCACTGGTCATTGGTTGTACTTTGCCAAGGAATGCTGTAATGGACTTTCTGAGCATGGGTAATTATGGGGAGAAGCTAGTACTCTTGCATGTGTTGTAAAAAAAGATCTCCCACCTCCCATAGGGCTAACTCAAGCAAACGTACTAGAATATAGCCCTTTCTTTTTTGTAGAAATGTTATCTTTACACTCATTTGGGTGTTTAGCGTGACACCGTAGAGGCAAAGAAGGATGCAAAGGTGGAGAAACAAAATTGAGTCTGTGGTAGTTTAGCTTATTGCATGAGTGGATTAAAATATTGCTTCCCTCCTCGTTATTTGTTCCCTCTTTTTTGTCAACCAACATCTATCCCACCTCATCTTTTCAAAACAAAAATATTCCAAGGGCAAAAAATGTTTTTTTTTTGTCCATTGCAAAGTGAAAAAAAGAATGGAAGAACTAAATTGGAAGCCAGAAAGTTAGTGGCAATATCTTGTATAATTATAGAGATTAATTGGTAATTTTAATTTGTTTTCATGGTTGTCATTTTGAAAAATTCCTACTTGGATTTTGGCACTAATTTTGAGTTACACTAAGAATTCAATTTAATTTTTAGTTCTCAATTGTATTCTATGTAGACTTGGTTTCTACTTTGTAGAGTTTCCTAAACATGTTGTATGTATTTATAGCCTGGTTTAGGCCAGATGCTTTGAACTAGTTATTCATTAAGGGATTTCCCCAGTTCATGCAAGCGATGCTGGTTAATTAAAGTATCATTGCTTTCATTGGGTAATGGAGAATTGGAGCATATCCCAATATCGAGTATATATACTTTCCCTGATATGTGTTTGGCTGCGCTTTCTTGGATGAATAGTATATATTGAGTTATTTGGACTACTTTTTTATGCCATGGACCTGTAGATTCTGATATGGAGGGACTATTGTTGGTGGAAATAATGAAGAGAGTCCTTTTCACACATTGAAGCAAACACCACCGTGGTGACTGTGTATCATTATGCAACATTTTGTTCCCTCTTTTTCAGTTAATTCCTTTCAGAAACCTTTTGAAATGATTTTGCTGGTATCTGGACTTATTTCCAACTTGGATTGTCTTGTAGGAAATTGGCATTTCAGGAGAAACAAATATCATAGTTGGACTGAAGTGAGAAGAAATTAATCCTGAAGAAACTAAAGGAAAAAATATGTGGCATTTTGTCGTATTTAAAAAATGAAGAGTTTAAAAGGGTTGCTAAAGTGGAAGAAGAATTCAAGAATTTACTGCCACAAGAAAATAGCCTCTCCAAAAAGATTAGAGATACATATAGTTAACAAGATTGAATGAGAATATTGAAGATTCTTTCGCCACCCTAAGCCTCAACAAGGAAACATGTTGATAAAGTTACTCCGCACCCACCTCGGCAACAAACAACACAAAGGAGAAGGATTTTGAAGATCAATGTAGATATATGTAATTAGTAGGATTCTTAGTTCTATTCTCTGCATATTGCATATGACTTATTTGATGACACATTTTGTTATCCAAACTAGGTTGTAGTGATTAGTGCAACAAGAAAGGTTGAGTTAGCCATAAATCCGCCATTCTATTTGATGATAACTTGACATTTTTGCTACTAATTTCCTTTCATTATACTGGTAAGTTATTCAATTCGCCGATAGTAATGCAGGTTATTTCAACTTTTCAAGTGTTTGAATTTAATATATTTTGCAAAGGTTATTATAAGTCTCCTAATCCTTAGCTCTATTTTTTGGACCAATTTCTACCAAGTAAAATATGACACTAAGGGTATGTTTAGTTATGGGGTAAAAATAGAGTTTACATTTTCATGCATCTAACTCTATGTGTAAAATAACACATGAATTTCATTCATGAAAAATTTACCCCCATTTTTTCTCCCAACCAAACATACCCTAAGACTTATGTGATTAGAAGTCATGTTGAAATCCACACTAAGTAGATGGTAACTTGGCCTCTTGCCTCTAGAAATGGACTGTCCATTGCTAATTTAGCATAATAAACTTGGTAATTCGTTTGAAGGCGCTGTAAAAAGGAGAAAAAACTAATAATATGCATGTCTTCAAAATTTCTTCCAATCTCATAAGTGTTACTCAACTTAATTAAAGGATTCCTTAGCCGATAGTCCTTCTTTACGACCAATACTAATAAATACAACATGACATGAGTGCTAGAATGATTAGAATTTCTCTTGAATTGAATTTAATGCTAGTAATTGGGCATAATACGCTAGTAATTAGTTTTGAAGGCACTGGTAGTAAAAAAAACTTGAGGTCTTATTTGTAATTTTTTTTTCCAAAATAACTCTTAACTAAATTAAATTAAAGGCTTCCTTAACTGGTACTCTTTCTATACGACCAATACCAAAAAATATAACATGACATGAGTGGTAAAATGATTAGAATTTCCCTTGACTTGGACTGCCCATTGCGTTAATTTGGCACAATACACTAATAATTATTGCAAAGGCGCTAGTACCTAGGACAAAAAGCAAATAATCTTGGAGGTCTCAAATTTTTTTTTCCAATCCCATAAGTCCTACTTAACTTAATTAATGTCTTCTATAGTCTGGAGGCCTTCTTTGGGACCAATACCAACAAATAAAAATGACATACGGAGTAAAATGATTAGAATTATGCTTGAATTACACTACTCATTGCTGATAATTTGCAACAATA
This sequence comes from Dalbergia oliveri, assembly GCA_030441495.1. Taxonomy (NCBI): domain Eukaryota; kingdom Viridiplantae; phylum Streptophyta; class Magnoliopsida; order Fabales; family Fabaceae; genus Dalbergia; species Dalbergia oliveri. Next base: position 22,224,561 of record JAMLFY010000012.1, read on the forward strand.
CGCGGTAATACCGGTTATTTTGAGAAAAAGCTAATAATCCTGAGGTTTCTTCAAATATATATATATATTGAGATCAAAATGGTAATTTATTAAGAAAATTAATAATGAGCATTCAATATAGCAATAAATTGCAATGTAAATACAATTGAAAGCTGAAAAAAAAAAGGTAATAATAGTCTTTAAGGATTAAACAAAAGTCAGAAGAAAGTAGGAAACAATCAACAAATGACATATGAACTCTGAACCTCATCTGCAAGGCAACAAGTCTATTATGTTTCAGGAGTATTTTAAATTTTACAAGTTCAACATGATTCTATATAATGCTTATCCCATTTTAAGTCCACATGACACATGGTGTAAAAGAATGGAAGAATAAATGGATTCATTAATAAAATGAAATGCTCAAGTTAAGCATTCTCAAATATGTAAAGAATGGAAGTGGTTACATGACAACTTCTCAGCTTACACAAAAAAAAAAACAGCAAAACTTTGCACCCAGACCGCTACTTTATAATCAAACGTCAAAATAATTTGCTATACAAAGCTTAGTTTTTGACATGGCAAGCAAACTTTCCTTCACCAAGATGCAAAAAGTTTTAGTTTAACTATGCAAATAAAACATTCTAGTAACTATGGAGCAATAAATCATACATCCCTAATACTACTTATAGCATGAATAACAGACTAGCTAATAATGTCCGTTGTTGCATTAACAGAAATTTTTAAAAAAACTTAATAAAACAAGATAACCAATATCATCAGCACACCATCACAAGCAAATAATCCCAAAAAACATATTTCCTTCCCTTACTTTCAATTATGTCAATCTACTTTAGGTTTCACCATAGCAAAACCAACAAACAAAACTTAGAAAGCTAGACTGACGTGAGCAGAGAGTCATGACCCAACCACTATTTAAACGGCAAACAAGTATCCAAAAAAAAAGGCAAAGGTTAATAACCTAAAGAAAAATCCAAACAAACCTTTTGGATATTTCATGAATTCTTTGCCTGAGCGAAGGCTTTGCTTTAGATTCTTCGTTAAAAAAAAATTGAGACAATGTCAAATAAAGGATAACTATAACTAAATAGCAACATGGTGTTGAATGGTAGTTTCAACAACTAAGGGGGCAATCTTTCTAACACAAAAGGGATGACAATATGAGCAAAGCGAAAGAGAGAAAGGAGAAAATCTAAGCTCAAGAATTTTGATCATTATTCCAATGTCAAATGTACTACAAAATTAAGAATTCACTGAGAATCTGATAACTTAGTTTTGAGAATATTTAAAAAACCTTATGTATCCATTTATATAAGGGAAACTAAACTGATCAAATCTGGTCAATAAAATGTTTCTAGTTTCCATAATGAAGAAAAGAAAAATTAAAGTGATGATACAGACTTTTCCGCTTCAAAAAGCACAAAAATACCTCCTTCTTCGAAAAGCACAAACCATTCAGTCAAACAAAGCAAAATTAAGGGAAATAAGAAGTACCAAAAGAGGAACAACCACGACAGACAACTTCTTCTATTTATCGGTTTAAGCCACAACAAAATTGATCACGCTACCAAATAGCAATTAGACATAGATAATTGAAAAAATGAACACTTTACCGTCTTTGGTATTAGGAGAAGGACCTTCGTAATAGATAATTGTTTAGAAATAAAGAAACAACAAATCTTACCTTCCCTTTCAATACTAATCAGTTGCATTTTCCTTCTTTTTGTCCTCATTTTTTAACACTTCATTTCATATTATGGGTCTGCAAAATCATATGCCAATTACTCTGTCCAACAAGAAAATTACGAACTATTCTCTAAGTGTCAAAGAGCTTCACTCCTCTAATTTTGTTTTGTTCTACTTGTCCAGATCAAATAAAGGATACTCACTCCTCATTTTCTTTGTATTATTAGTACCCATCAAATAAAGAATGACATGATTTTGTGTTACTTGTGCCAACCTATCAAATAGTTCATGCTTGTCCAAAAACAAACAACAAATAAAACACACAAAATAAAAGCAATCCGATCATCCTTTTTTTTTACTTGTAGAAAATGACTACCCCTCCTTATTCTCCCATATAAAATACCTATTACAATTTTCTTACCCTGCAAGCAACAATAAGGATTAGGCTGTGCCTAGGAAAAAACATTACAGGAAATAATCACTAGAACTTTCAATATGGGTGCACAACATGTCCTGCATATGGAAGCTCACCTCTGGAGACAACACCGCAAACAATTGGCAGGTTAGGGCAAAATGGCAATTTGTCCTGCTTTTGTAAACCACCTTTTGTACATATTACTACTCCATGTTTGCACCACAATAGACTTTCCTAACAACACAAACTAAACAGCAAAAGGGGCCACGAACTATGGCTTTGTCTAACAGCATATAGCAATACCCTTTACATTTTATTTACTATTTCATAGGACTAGAGGTTCACCAACACATTTACATTAGAGTACTTCTAATCCACATATGATTTACTGTTAAAGGAAGTAGTTGTACAACAAAGCATGGCACACACACACGCTAACAATTTCTCCTTACCACCAAAACGGCCACAATGCTTCATCGAATTCCAAACTATACACCACCATAGGTAGCGAGTCTCGCACATATGTCATCTTAATTCAAAAAGGGCATTGTTACATACCTAAAAAACCACATGTGCATGCGCGGGTCAGTCATCACTTTATACTGATTTGCAATCAATGTTCAACACAAAAATGAGAAACCCATAAAACCTACCACTCCAAAAAATTCCTTCGTGAAGCCCACTCATACCCACCAAAGGGGACTTCAATCCCATTACCTCCAACCTCCACTTGAAAAGTTAAATTCCTGAATCAGGAGTGTGGTGAGTTAAAAATATTAGAACAAATTCTGTACATATTGTTTACCCTATTGAAGATACTTATGTGTTAAAGTGTAAATCTCTTTACCGAATATGCTTCGCTGCTCTTCATCTGTCGACACATGATGATCAATATCATCATCCTACCCGCATTCAATCCAATTGCATGTCCATCACCATGGATTTGTTAGGACCATAAAGGGCATCTCCTATTATTGTGGCCCTTGTTATGGCATCTTGCACATCGCGAATGCGCTTCAATCGACCCATACTACATACACGAGTCTTTCCACATCCTTTGTACCTCACACGAGTTGGATCTCTAACATTTACACCATGATTTGCACCACAACCTTTAGCTCCTTCATCTGTAGTTCCAAGGTTTGTGCGCAGGACGACTCTTTCATTTGCAAGTCTATCCTTAACTTCATAATAGGCTTCAAAGGACTGGCATGCTAGTTTGCATAGATCGACAATCGTCGAGCATGGACGCATACATACTCATGAATCCATGATCCGTTATTTCTTTCCTAACATGACCTTGCCTTATCCCTGATTCCTTTGCCTTCTTGGTCCACCTATCTAGAATTACGCATTTTGGTAACTCCGCTATATCCAAGTATACCATCACACTAACAATGTGAGAACATGGAATTCCTAATGATTCCATTCTTAGGCAAGAACACCTAATTTCCATATCAGTTGGATAAAAAGACACATGGAACATTTTTCTCAGATGGCAATACCAAGTAACACCATAGATGCGACCATTGGATGTTTGCTTATGTCCAACAACCTTAGCACTTGACATCATTAAAACCTCACGGAACACATGAAACACCTCCCTCACGTACATAGTATGGCCATACCGCTCAGAGCTTCTAATTTGGTCTTGATTATGGGTTTCCATAGCATGATCTGGAATCAGCTTCCACCTCTTTACTACGCATGAACTCCAAATAACGCTGGAAATGTTCAATAAATTCAGTCAAATTGTAACCACGATTTATGTACTTCCCAATCTGCATATGCAATGCCTCACACCGCGATGTTGTCCGCAAACCTCCAAAAAACTTGCCCCTAATGTATGCGTCAGCCCACATCCCCTTCTTCTAGATAAATCCCGAACCCAAGCATTATCTTCCAATCCAAATTCTGAAGCAACTCAGTCCCACATCTCCTCGAACTCCTCAACTTCATAATCTCCCATCATACACTTTTTAAACTCCCTACAAAACTTGGGCTTTTTCACATTTGTAGATGCATTGCGCAACAAATGCCAACTACATAGCTTGTGATGGGCATCTGAAGTACTATTCTTATGGAATTCCTCATAGCCAAGTCCCCGTCAATTATCACCGACTTCAACACTTTCCATTCATTGCATCAACAAATTGACGCAAAAGCCACACATAACTCTCTTCAGTTCGTCTACTAAAATTGCACACCCAAACACAATTGTGTGCATATGATGATTGATTCCAGAAAAAAAACTACCACCGGACACTTATACTTGTTCCTTCCGTAAGTTGCATCAAACCCCACATCTCCAAATATGGAATAATCACGTTGACTCTACCATCACACCAAAACAAATGCTGCAATTTATCTGACCCATCAACCATGTGCCTCCAAAACATCAAACAATCTTTCCTCTTTAGTTTTTCTAGATATCTAAATGCACCATTTGCATCCCCATCTTGAAGTCTTCTTTATTTCTCAAGTTGATTATACATGTCATTTATCCCAAACCCGATCATATGGTATCCTCCATATTGACTAGCAATAGACCCATATATTTTGGGTACACTTATTCCTCCCGTCTCATACTATTCATCTGCTCAATGTCCCCATCTCTCATATTCCTATGAGACCTCAACATTCCTATAAACCTTTGATTCAACAATTCATGGTTATGCTCATCATCTGAAAATGGATACGTACCATCAACCACTCTCAAAGTCCATATGCACCCGCATTTTGCGTTGCATCCACACCTTATATTTGTTCTCGCTTCTCTCTTAAGATCTGTCCTTTCCAGGTATTTCCTTTCACGCATACCCTCCCGTGAGCATAGAAAGGTCTGCCATATGATCTCACCTTGGAAATTGTGACCAACCTTCGACCTTCTTATAGAAAACCCTTTAATTCTGCCATACTCATTGTAAAAATCATATGCCGCTTTCAGGTCACCAAAATAAAATTGCCTTACATCATCAGCTTTATGAATTGAACTCTATGTCTCCTAGGCATCCAATGCCATCAACAAATACATCTCTTCTTGGTGGCATACTACTATCTTCCACACCCATAATCTCAACCTTATTCTCTCTCATTGACATGTCTTCCACTGCCTAAACATAATAAATTAAAGCATTACTACCAGAAATTTCAAAGTTACAAACAACTTAAGTCACTAGTTTATAGCCATTTATTTACCTCTTCCAAAGCGTTTGGCAAATTGTTCGAACAACTAGCCTCGGTCATACCTTCCATTTCACGCTTTCAGTTCAGAGACCTCCTCCTACGAAATAAACAATAATCTAAATTACTTAGCCACACCTTAGAACAGTGTTATTACCTACTTACTAATAGGCATATGACATTGGTTTTAACCACTTACAACCAAGCATATGACATGATCACTAAGTTATAGTATTGTATAATTCACATTTGGGTAAACACTTCAAACTACCCTTTAGGATTCTTTAAACAACATTTACCCCAATCTTCATGTAACATAACACTCCACCCAAATTTCAAACCACAGTAGCACTTATGTAACTCTTCTAACAGTTAACTTTATTACAACATTCCCACTTAGTTTTACTTTACACCTTTACGATGAATTATATATCCTTGGGTCATAGTCATCTCCTCCAAAACCTTTCCCACCTTCCCATATCCACCATCACTTATGGCCATCATTTTTGGAAAGGTTAGAGCTCTAGAATTGATTTTAAAATAAATCATCAATAAATTATGTTACATAATAATCAGACATTGGAATTTGAGAAATAGGAATCATACGGCAATGTTGAAACTAGTGACAATTTCCAGTGCTCTTATCACCAGGAGGTGTGGTAAATATATTACCTCAAAATTCTTTGTCACCCAGAAGATTGTTATTGTGCTCTGAACACAACAACCAAAAGAGAGATTAGTGCCAATCATTGTTGTTTACAAACCTTACATATCACACAATTCCAGGGCCTTCTGGTATGCGCACCAACAAATGTGCATGTAGACAACGCTATGAATAGTATGGTTCTTGTGGTGCCGGTTGAACCCTCTTGTGCTTCAATAAGATCGACACCCTCCGTTCGATCTCCGGGAGCACCGCCTTCTCAGATGCCCTCGCCCTATAGGGCACTTGCTCTAGCACCGCGGGCTAGTGGCGCTCACCGTGCTCACTGAAGGCCCTGCACCAAGAATGCAAAATCGGATGGCCAGGACGAACTGTGCTGGTGCCTTTGTTTTCGACTTTGCCTACGCCTGGGCAGTGGATGGGGACTAGAGAGAACAAATGAGGGAGGTGGGTTACGACGGCTTTTTCAGGTATTAGGGTTCATGGGTGACAAGCTCATGATCTGCAAAGGGAGACTTAGCCCATTACCTTTTTATTTTCAACTGTTCATGTTCGTGATGTAAAACTTTTTTGGGTTAACCCCTTTATAATGATCTTTTAATCTCACATTACTTGAACTTACTTAGCAAATTAGCTTTCATTCTTTTCAAAATTAAAATCTCACCCTTACCTTTCTATATTTTTAATTCCCTACCCTCCCCATAATACTCCACAACTCCTCCCTCCCCATCTTAGAAGGCTCCAATCCAGCTTGAACTAAAAACTTGGCAAATAGACAGGAGCAATCATCCCATAACACCTTGGTCGTTGCTTGTTGCTTGTTGCAGTGACAGAGGTGCGGTTCCACAGTCCAAGCACTGAAGCAGAGGTGGAGTCAAACTCGGATATCGATGTGCTATCTATCTGTGTGCTTTTGAGCAGCTATTTGACTTTAAATGAATTAATCTTATTCATTCTACGCAATATGAAACGTAAAAAGGAAGGTTTAGTGCAATCATTCACTAATAATTAATTGCAGGAATTACAGGCTTTAAATCTATTAATTTAATTCATTTTACAAAAATGTAAAAGGGAACGGCTAGGGCAAACCTTCACTAATAATTAAAGGAATTATACAATGCTCCAAATACTTCAAAGTAAAAGAATGTTTGAGCATGATAGCACACAACAAAATATTTTCAATTACTATCAGTAATTGAAAAATTATCGTCTTAGTACCGGAGCCTTTGCAATTAATAGAAGACTTTATGAATAGTTTTAGACCTTTGGGATTAGATAATAAGACGAGCATAAATTGTCACGAAAGTTATAGTCAACAGATGAAAGGCAATACCAAAATAGAATATGTTAAATATAATAATAAATCTTATTGTAATTATATATTGCAATAAAATATACATATGGATATTATAATATAATATTAAATTTTATTAGGTCAAATTTAAATTATAAAATTAATATTTTAGATCATTATGACTTTGTTTTTGCCATTTAAAATAAAGCTAAATTTATCCCTAGATTAGACAAAATAATTTTATTTTTTAAATTATTTATATGATTGTCATAATTCTAATTTGTAACATCAAAATTGTCATAATTAGTTATATAAATATAAATATAAATATAATTATTTCTTTTTTTTTTGGGTACATCTCATGTTGATTACACATAGCATTAGAACAAATTCTAGTCATAATTAGTTATATAAATATAAATATAACTTTTTTTTTTGGAACATCTCACTTTGATTAATTTACACATTGCAATACTTTGATTACACATAGCAATAAATGCTATTTGCAGTGAATTTTAGATATATATATATATATATATATATATATATATTGATATATTGTTGATTGATTATTATTTCAAATAATTTACTTATACACATATTTTTATGACTTGATCCTATTACTTAAGGACAAATTTTATTAATAAATAACAAGTTATTAAATTGCTTCATTTCTTATAGTTTATAATGCGAGGTGTAGTAAATCGAAAAAAAAAAAATAACGCTAGGTGTAGGATGAACAAAATTAAAGCACAATTACTTTGCATAGGACCCACATCATAACAATAAAAAAATTTTAAATTGATTTATATATAGTATTAATATCTTCACTTTCCCTCCTCTTTGAATTCCTCAAGTTGTTTGGGTTATCAATTCTAAAAAGGTCTAGTATTGGGGGTTACAATTTAGCAATAACTTGACTATTATTATGCACATTCATATTGAGAATAGTGAAGTTATGCCTTCAATTTTATATATACCTTGATGTACTTTGTTAATCTTTGAGAGCGAGATTTTTACCATCACCAAAACGATGCAAAACGAGAAGGGACAACTCATCAAGTTCTACATTCCTAGGAAGCGGTAAATTCCTTAATAATCTTCTTTTTTTCTCCTGTTGATTTTGCTTTTTTGAAATTGTGGTTTAGTTGTTGTTGTTTGTAATTTCTTTGTCCTGTTTTGGGATTTTATGACTACGAAGGACCATGCCTTGGTTCACCCCTCAATATCAGGCATTTGGATGAGAATGGTGTCTATAATGGCCATTCTCCATGTTTGCCCTATGTATCTTCAAGTATTTTTTTTTTTTTTGGTGGTTTTTTATTAGTACATGATTTGTGGCTTATATATGAAATTTTCCTAAGTAATATAAAAAAGACTTGGAGATAAGTGATTTAAGAATAACTTACCATTTTTCTCTCTAGCAAAAGTATTTATGCTCTTTCATTATTTAATATTTACTTTTATACTTTATTGGTTTCTATTGTTATATATATTTTACTTTTATTTTGGTTAAATATATTAATTACATTTTAACTAAATTTTTTAAAATAGATTAATTAATTTTATGTACTTTATGGATATAGATTATAATTTTAATTTATTTTTTATTAATTTTAGTTTTACCTGATCTTTTATACAGTGTGTGTATTGTATATTCCTATGTTTATTGATTAATATTTTATTTTACTATTTACTGTTTAACATGCTCATAATCATTTTAAAGATAATCAATATTTTTCTTTTAAAATTAAATTCACTTTCGTCTATTGTTACCTAACAAATTTCACAGTAATTTTTTTTATAAAACATAACAATTTCTTTATTAAATTGCTATGCTTACTGCCAATAAGATTAAATGATTTTTTTTTTAAAAAAATACTTTAAACTTTAATTTTTTTTATCATTAACCTATTTCGTAGTTTTGAAACTCATTTTGTTCTTTAATTAGTTTTATTGCCTTACCTACAACGCATTATACAAATAAAAAAAATGCTAGAAAGAATAGAAAGTTGTCATGTCTTTATCAAGAAATTAATAATTCACCTTATATTTAAGTGATAATATAATATCATTTTATATTAATATTTCAACTTCAAATTTAAAAGATAAAAGTATTATGATATTATGAATACTTAGAATATTGAAAGTATATTGTATAAAAGAGTAAATGTTACCTTAATCCTTGAAATTATATGCATAATTTATTTTTATCCTAAAATTTAAAAGTAATTCAATTAAGTTCTTTTGGTGATTCAAGTTACCCTCAAAATAATAGTATAAGGACTAATTTGAATTACTTTTTAAAATTTTAGGGACTAAAGTGATACTTTCTTAATTTTACGAACTAAGTGAATCACATATATAATTTCAAGGATCAAAGTAAATATTTACTCTATATAAAACAATTAAAATATTCAATATATGATTAAAATACATATATAATTTTCCATCAATATTATATATTTCTTTTAAAAACATTATTATTAAAATAATTTTTTAACAAAATATTTAAATCTAGTATCAAACTATTACTAAATGATATGTGGAGGATTACATCAATTCTCGTAATAATCTCAGCAAATCTAGAAGTGAATCTTAAGCTTGGTTTGGAATTTTGTAGTGCTACTCGGGTCTTTTTGCCTATGAAAAGGTATAAGCTAATTTTTTTATTTAAAAAAAATAGAAAAAATTGAGACATTTTTATCTTTTGCTTTGAAAATTATTAATGGTACTTTTTATAATATTTTATAGAGTGCTTTTTGCAGTCGATTTATGCTCTGTAAAATTTAAAACACTAGTATAATTTTATTCTAATTAATAATCTATAAAAATAAAAGTTAGTGTCTTTAATATATGCATCTGTAAAATTATTTTAATATATAAAAATAATTTTATAATATATTTATCAAATCCTGCTATATAACTTGTTCTTAGTGAAAGCTATTTTTATATAATTTTATCAAATAATACTATTAAAGCAAGAGAACATAAAAGAATAACAACTCTAAAAAATTCAAGACAATTAAAACGAAGCCAACCTTATTTTATAAATCCACTTATGCACATTAATTAATCATGTAACATGCTAGAAGGGCAATATTGTCACTCAGGCTAGTTCTTACATGGTGGGACCATGTGGTGATAAAATTTCAACCAATAGATATTGAATCAAACGGTTAACATTCATCTATATTAAACATACATTTATATTTCCTTATTTATAAAAAAATAATTCTATTATCAAGTTACCTATTTTACCCTTATGGTCTTGTTTTTCATCGTTCAATGTTTATTCTGCCTCTGGTCTGATCCATCACCGCACTCCACCGACACTGACAACGGTGACTCCGCCTTCCTCCACTGCACCCCAACATATAACACCCTACGTCAACCCATCGCTACCCCAACCCCCTTCTGCACCACTTTGCCCAATCCTTACCTACAAGCTTCTCAACCTCACCTCTCTTCCTCTTAGTCCCAAGCTCCCTCCTTTCAAGTCCCCCAACTTCAACCTTATGATACACCCATCTGGAGCAATTTTCTTTAGCCATCGTGATATCCTCCAACTGATATGCATCTTTTTGGCATGTCATATTTTAATTTCATGATCTTCATGCTAGATTTGTGAATTTCAACCCCTTTTATATTACTTTTTGGCTCTTCAATTTCATGGCGGTGAATTACAAAAATGGCTCTATCTTGTTCCTTTTTTTTAACATTTTTCTTTTGACCCTTCATTTCCAGTGCCTATTATTAAACTATTAATAGAAGACCAATACCATTAGCCAAGAGCGCTTTCCATTTTCTCTTTCATGCAACCGTGATGCCAGAGATGGGGAATGCTGGAGTAGTGCTAGCGGTGACCATAGTTGGCAAGTCTGAGACTGAGTAGCCATTTGAATTTTGGCAAGTCTGAGCATCTTTTCAAGAAGATTCGTTTCACCCCCTCTCTCTTTCTCTCACACAAGTAGACACATCTGGGGTTGTTGGAATGTACCTCCCACGCGCTGCTCCGCCTCAGCCCTGACCACCTCCTCTGCCTTGGCTACTCTGACCGCGTAGTCGACTCTGTTGTCGTCATCAACCTCCGTGGTCTCAAGATCAAACTAGAACCACATGAAAAATCATAGCATATTATAATTAAAAATATATGTTCCAACTATCTCTTCCCTGAACTAAATGCACAAATTCGTACTCTCCTCTATTGTTGCAGAAACAACAAGGGGCGAATTAGAACATGCTTGATCCGCAAAAGAAACTTCTAGGATGGAAGTAGATCCAACCAATTGGTGCTGTAACTGGAGGGAGTTTAATCTAGATGCAGTGGTTTTGAAGTTAGAAAGAGGAAGAACGGGTGGTAGTTTTGCAACTGAGGAAAAAAGATGAGAGAAGGGTAAAAATGACATTTTATATTTCTCATCTATTATAAAATTGTCAGTCCCCACTTGCTGCCAAACTCAGTTTGCCTATATAAGAATACAAGCCTTGGCGGCTTTTGAAGTGAAAAAGGAAAAGGGAGAAAAACCCAGATTCCCCTCATTCACCGTTAAAATTCCCCTTTTTCACATTCCAATTACTTTCTGTTTTCGTCGACACTCCAAAACAGCACCCTTTTTAATTCTTTAAACCCAAAAAGGGAAAAAAAATCATTGCCCAGAATGTTACTATTAACACACGCAGAATGAACCATCAGTGTTGTCCCACGTATAATATATAACTTTGACAACTTGGGGTTCTGGGAGTAGCAAGAAGAGAACCATAAAAATACGCATTTTTTGCCAACCCAACAAAACGCGACCTCCTGCGCAAGTTGGTGTGGCTGGAATTATAAAGCAGCCACCTTTCCAATAGTTGAATTGGCTTCATGCATCTGAATATTCATCCAATGTGGGATCTTCGTTGAATCTGCTCTTCTGGGATGCCTCATTTTCATTCTTTTGCATGAAAATTCTCTGCTTTGGAGCAAGCCTGTGGTTTCAGATCCGAGAAAAGGTGAGTCAACGGTCTGCAAACGTTGGAATTTGGTGATGATTCATCACTCTCGCTAATGTGGGATCACTTGACTGTTGCCCTTTTGTTTTCTTTTAAATTCAATTGTAATTCTTTCAATTTGTGTGTTGAGAGTTGAAACTCCAAATGGGTATGCGTAAGTAGTAGTGAATTGTGACCCTTTTTGGTTCAGGTCTAGTTGAGCTTTGTAATGGCTATGATTGTAGTTTGTAATGATGATGATGTTGTTGTTGATATTTCAGGTTATGTTGTCAAGGTGGCCTATTGAATTGGTAAAGCGTGTTTTGTAGCGTTGAGGTTTTAGTATGGCTAGAGACTTGTTAGATTTGTTCTCCATGAAGAAATGGAAGTGCTCCTGGTCTCTTGCGGCAGCAATTGCTTCTGTTTTGGCATTGGTTTCTGTGGTGCATCTGTTCTTGTTCCCTTTGACACCTTCTGTCAATTATTTTAAGCTCGCTCGGGACTCTTGTGCCTCGGCTAATGCATCAGCAGAATTGACAAGCAACCTTGAGAAGGAAGAGCCTGTAATTGATTTGAAGCGTCAGTTCTCAGCTGACTTGCATGGAGCAGTTGTTTATAAGGGTGCACCATGGAAGGCTGAGATTGGCCAGTGGCTTGCGGGTTGCGATTCTATTACAAAGGAAGTCAACATTACTGAGGTGACAAGTAATACCTTTAGCTTGTTTTCTCCTCTTTTTGTTTAGATCCTTGTTTTCTCCGTTTTTCTAATTCTGAGGCTGTGTTATGGCTACTTGTTGGTTTTTCCGAAAATATATGGTTGTGATTGGCATTGGCTTGATCTCTGGTCATTGAAAGTAATTTTTGCCCTTAATAATAATATTGTCTATAACAGATAATAGGTGGCAATAATTGCAAAGATGACTGCAGCGGCCTGGGCGTTTGTAATAGAGAATTCGGACAATGTAGATGCTTTCATGGTTATGCTGGTTAGTCTGTTCCCTCTTTACTTTTTATTGACCTGATACATGGTGTGTAATGATAAGCAGCAAATAGTTGAAGATAACTCATTTTGATGATCTTGCAGTTCTAGCCTTTTCATATGATGTATTAACTATCTTATCTTAGTATACTGGTGATCAGAATAATTGAAATTATTGGGACTTTGATATTCGCATTTCACAAACATTCTTTGGTGACTGGTATATCACTTGCAATTACCAGCTGAAATACTGAAGGACCCTATTGAGTTTTTTCAAACCCAAGTGCATCTCACATCATTGTTCTCAAATGAATAGTTGTTGTTACTAGTTAGATACAAAGGTCTTTAGAAGGTGTTCTTGGGCTAACAATTTAAGTCCATGATATTTCCCCTGCCCCGTGACATGTTTATTCTTCCAGCTAATGGCCAACATCATACTTTTTATTTGTGGGCTCATGCCAATGTTTTTGAGCTTTGTATTAAGGCCTAGGAATATGAAGGTGTAGTGTAAGATTCTTTTATTGTTGAACAACAACAACAATAACAGCAATAAAAATGTCATTTTACACTAGAAGGTGAATAGTACCATTAATAGAGGTAGAGGAAAACTATGGGGGAAATAATTAGATGGGATATACATGTTAATGGATTTAACATGAATATAATCATGATAGAGCCTTATAGCTGTTGCTTGATCCATGTAGCTGACCCCATGTTTCGGGGTAGACACACTGGCATTTGCACACGTAGGCAAAAAGGATAACCAGGAGGAACAAAGGGTGTGAGAAGCGGGCAACAGCCAAGCGGGATGGACTGAATGGGTACTGTAGACATGAAAGATTGAGGTGAAATGATAGGAGGAATGACCCACCAAGTAGCTGTCGTCGAACGTACCGCCACCTCCTGTCCTTCCACATAACCAATAGATGCGCAACACGTGGTAAATAGTCATAGGGTGTAGGGCTTGAAAAGGGGGCTGATAAGACAACTGACTAGACCAAAAGGGAGCAAGCCCGTATGATGTGATGTGCGGAAACGTGGGAAAGTAAGGGGGAAGTTATATAAATACTTGCAAGGACGAGGAAAAAGGGGTAGGCAAAAATAGAAGAGAAACACATAAGTGAATGATACACGAGAGGAAGAGAGAGCGCGGAGAGGAACCAGAACTTCTCTAAGTCCTTAATCCTTGTGGCTCGTAGTGTAAATCCGAACCATAATTAAAACATTTGGCGACTCCAGCTGGGGAGCCATGAGGGATATAGATTTAGGAAATGGCAGAGCTTCCTTTCCCTCTCTATTTGGAGATATCGTTGGAGGAGGGTGAAGAATGTTCTGGTTCAAGGAGAGAATCGTGAATACAACTTTATCCATGGCTCATCCTGTGGAGGGCAGCAGGGAAACCGAACATGACTTGTTCTGATCTGCTCTGAAACGGATGTGGGATCATCTCCGAAGCTGTAAGAGGGGGAAGCTAGAGGAAGAAGGAACCAGGCAGCACGTTGTGCATGACAAAAGGGAGAGAAGAGACGATGAGCAGATGACGTATAGCAACATAATGGGTGACTCCATGGAGGAAAATGGAAGGATAAGGAAAGATAAAGGGAAATGGGTGACCGAGGAAGTACTGAGTTGTTAGAGGAAAGGAAAGGGAATGGAGCAAGGGAGTATGACTTGGACCCGCCATATCCTGCACGCATCGCGTGGGAACCCTACCCCAATAGGGTATCAACTGCCAACTTTACGCAAGTTTGATGGGTCGGGAGCGCAGAGAGCACCTCATGGCCTTCATGGACGATTTAGGAGTATACAGGGAGAGTAGAGAGTTACGCATGAAGGAGTTTTCAAAGTCTCTTACTAGGCGAGCATTTACTTGGTACACCAAGCTGCAGCCAGTGTCATTGCACTCCTGGAAGACATGGCGGCAAGTTTTTGCAATGAATTCTTGGAGGAAGAAGGAGAGGTCCATGTAATGGACTTGGGGTGGATGAAGCAGCAGGAGGGGAATCCTTGGCAGCATTCATAAAGCGATACAGAGATAAAGCGCTACAATGCAAGGAAACTCTCCCCAAGGTTGATTTGGTGTATGGTTGTATTAAGAATATAGAAGATGGGTCGAGTGTTCCTTCAAATGAGTAGAATCACCACTTTCGCGGAACTCTTGAGAAGAGGTAATGATGTCTTAGAATTGCTGAAGTATCAAGGAAAGAGACCTAAAGAAGTGGGGAAAAACAAACCAGAATAGGGTTGTCACTTCACAAATGAAATTGCTCTTAATTTATTTTGGCACATTAGCCTTTTCTTGCTTGACTCTTTTGAGTTCCCTGAATTTTGTGGGCAATCAGTTTTGCTCTTAACATGCGGATAAAAATATCATATAAACATACATTCTTAAGTATGGCGCTGCTAATGTTTTTCCCTTTTTTTTTTCTTTTTCTTTTTTGTGGGGGTGGGGAGGAGGGTGTGAAGTTGTCATTTGTGGTACAATTACCTTGATTTTTGCATACCTGGCCACATCATGATTAAAAGTCTGGTTACAGGTGATATCAGTTTTATTTCCGTGTTTCATAATTTCTAATTGAGACCTTGTTGGATCCCAGTTAATCATAATATTTATTAGCTGGTGCCAGTTGTTGGCTCCCCATTTATCACCTGAAGAAAGTTAAATATTTGACAGTGTCACTTGCCTAAAAATTGTAATCTTTCCTCATTGCATCAGTCCCCTCAATTCTCTCTTAGTTTATTTAATGTCTCATGATTTTAAACAAGTTGTGTTGTAGCTCTTAATTGTTATTTATAACTTGCATTTCTTTTTATTTTATTATATCAAGAGCCAATATACATAGTCAACCTCCTTTGGTTTGCTTAAAACAGAACAAAGAAAGAAAATTACAGAAATTGTTTCTACCCTTTCTGAATATGTTCAATTATTGCAGTAAAGCATACTTCAATTTTTGGTCTGAACAATCATACTATCTTCTGAGGTGACAGGAGATGAATGCAACAAGAAATTGCAACTGGAATGCAACTACCCAGGACCACCAGAGCAGCCATTTGGTCGATGGGTTGTCTCAATTTGCCCAGCCAACTGTGACAAAACAAGAGCAATGTGCTTCTGTGGCGAAGGCACAAAATATCCAAATCGACCACTGGCAGAGACATGCGGGTTTCAGTTTGAGTAAGTAAATTCAAATTCCTGACATTGAGTTTCATTGGCTAATCTTCTCAATGAGTACCATTTAGAGTCACACGCCTTTCATCTGTTTTAGTCCACCTTCTGAACCCGGTGGTCCCAAACTAGTGAATTGGACCAAAGTTGACCAAGATGTGTTCTCAACTAATGGTAGCGTATCGGGTTGGTGTAATGTGGATCCAGCCGATGGGTATGCTGGAAAGGTGAAGGTCAAAGAGGAATGTAACTGCAAATATGACGGTCTTGGGGCCAATTTTGTGAAGTTCCTGTGGAATCTGTTTGCATTAATCAGTGCTCTGGACATGGCCACTGTCGTGGTGGATCTTGTCAGGTGATTTTTTTGTCATGTGACACGACACCTATTTTGGGTGTCTGACTTGTTTACTTGAAGAAAAACTTTGTAAGTTGTCTAATATATTCATTTGTTGCAGTTATAGGGATTGGCTGGTGGAAAATAAATTAGTACTGAAGTATATTTGATAAGAAATATTATTTTAAAACATGTACGTTCATTATAGAAAATAAGATCTTAAACCTTCAAAAAGTTGCCGCCAAGTTGTCTTTGTCTGGAAATCAAGTAATTTGGGATTTGGATCCTCTAAAGTGAAATAATTTTACCCTTGGATCAATAAAGTTAGAAGTGAGATCCTTTTTATTCTATTGACTTAAGAGTGAAGCTCCTCACTTTACTCTCCAAAGTAAGGATCTCACTTTGAGGATCCAAACCCAATAACTTGATGCTGGTAGAGAATAAACTTGACAGGAAGAAAAGGAATATTGGTCAAGGATTAAGATTTCAGTAGAATATATGCTTTCAATAGTGGGAACCTTTTGTAGTGGCGAATTTTCTTTTTCTGAGGATGTGATTTTTGTTCAGCTTTGAGGGTCTGTATAAATGAGAAACCTATAATGTGGCTTGAAGCTATTTGATGTTGATTTACAATTACAAGTATGAAATGTCTTTGAAATACTAAATGCCAGATATTGGATGTCCAAAATAATGTCTAATTTCATTCCTTTTAACTCACATTGATAGGGTTATACTAGTAAGATAAAACGAAATTACTCTCACATTTTGTGCTTTATAAATCATAGTTGTTAAATGGCAGCGATGGCGTGGTGGATTTTGGCACGTCTGCCGTGAGAAGATTTGTTCATTATGGCGGTCTTATGGGAAACTTAAATGCCGGATTTTTGGTCTCCGCCATGAGCCGCCATCCACCATTGACAACTATGTTATAAATTCGATTAGTTTCTATTTTGGGATAAGATTTGGCGGCTTGTGTCTCTTTCATGCAAAGCTGATGGCCATTTCTCAGCGGTATCTCTAAATGATATAGTGAGGGTCTGAGGGATTGGAAAGCTTTGTTATATTGATTTTCTTTCTTTTTTTTTTCCCTATGCTTCTTGCTCCTCTTAGTGATTTAGGGGATTCCTTATCCTCCTATATTTCTGTCATTCTTTTCTGTCTCAAAAAAACTCCTTTTCTGTCAAAAATAAAAACAGAATGTAGTGTATTTTCACTGTGATAGTGGCTCATTTCAATCGAATATCAGTAGATAAACCGACTATAATATTTTCAGTGTGACAATGGCTGGTATGGAGTAGATTGCAGCACTCCATCTGTGATATCGTCTATAACAGAGTGGCCTAATTGGCTTCGTCCTGCTCGGATTGATGTTCCTTACAATCTTCATGGCAGTGGAAAGATCTCCAATCTTAATACTGTGGTGGCAAAGAAAAGACCTCTCATATATGTTTATGATTTGCCTCCTGAGTTCAACAGCCTTCTCCTTGAGGTCAGGATAATCTTATTGTCACTCTTGCTTATGTCCCAAGAGCTAGTTTGATGTTTTTGGTTCTAGTTTTTCATTTATTTGTTTTGGTTATTTTAGGGACGCCATTTTAAGTTAGAGTGTGTAAATAGAGTTTATGATGGCAATAATGCAACTATATGGACAGATCAACTGTATGGTTCTCAGGTATTTCATAAATCTTATGTAGGAGCATTTCAGTTGATCAAATATAAAATGTATTGCAATATATTTATTGCTGCTGCTTGTTTACAGATAGCACTTTATGAGAGCATGTTAGCTAGTCCTCACCGAACTCTAAATGGTGAAGAAGCAGATTTTTTCTTTGTCCCTGTTCTTGATTCATGTATCATAACTCGTGCTGATGACGCCCCTCATTTGACTGTGGAGGTATATTGTATTAATCGTTAGTTTTTACCAGAATATATCTGTCGATGCATTGTAGATTGCTACATGTGGCATGTGTATTAGACAGACTGCATCAGTGTTTCATGCTTATGTTACATGGATTTGCTTTCTATTGATGCACTTCACATAAGAGTAATTTCAAAATGGATAATATTGTTGCATCTAATGTTCTTTTTCCCCTGTTAGGAGCTTCAACTTATTCCATAAAGGATGGAAGAAGGATATAAATGCCTTCAGTTATTTGCTACTCGTTTGTTCTTGCTATCCGTAGTGCTCAGACTTTGTTGCGTAACTCTTGGGTTGTAGGTCTGTTTTCTAATATATAGATATAGATGTGTCTAAGTAGTGACAGTTATAGATTCCATGTTTCATGCAGTGTTGTTAAAGGTGCTAAAGAGCCCACCTTAGGCACTCAGGTGGGGAGAGAAAGACCCCCTCCGCCTGTCAGGCTCAAGCGCTGTTGGTTCAGTGCGGCATGCATCTTTAGTGTGTTGAAGCAATTTTTTCCTTTCATATGAGGCAGCCAGTTGAGTGCCTATTTTTTTATTTCTCTTCTTAATAGTGTTAAACAACCTTATTTTAATCAAGGGCCCAACTTTCAAGTCCAGCAAAATATCAGGTTTAATTAAAAAATATTTTAGTATAAAGGAGTCTGTGACTGTCACCACTTGGACTTTTAAAGAGAGGGATCTCTGGCAAAAGAACAAAAGAACAGAGGTCCGTCACTGTCACTGCTTGGACTTTTAAAGAGAAAGGTCTGATGAACGTTAAGAATTTTACTGTTTTAGTAACTTTAGGCTTGCCATAAAAAATGATTCTAAATTCTAGAATTTGAAACTTATTGTCAGTTTATTATCATGCTTTACTAGGGATTTGTGTTTAATTATTACTATGGATTGTTTAATTTATGAGATAAATTTATGCATAATAGTTATATATTTTGCTGTTTTTAATTGCCTTTCTTCAGCAAGATGCATGCCTTTTTCTGCCTCCCGCCTCAAGGCATTATAAGACCCCAGCACTATAGGGGCACTTTTCGCCTTTGACTACCTCGGTTTTACACTGCTAATACTTATCACTATTTCTTTCATTTTCTTGTGTAACTCTTAGGATCATAAGGGGTTGAGGAGCTCTCTCACATTGGAATATTATAAGAATGCGTATAGTCACATTGTTGAGCAATACCCATTTGGAATCGCTCATCAGGAAGGGACCACATCTGGGTATGTGTAAAGGAGCTGTTCTTTTCTGGATTGAAGAATGTTTTGATGAAGTAATGTTAACTGTAATCGATTGTGAGAAGCACGTGCTAATAATGTCACTTTTGTGTCTGAAGGCAGTCATTTTCATGGGATGAAGGTGCTTGCTATGCACCTAAGGAAATGTGGAACAGCATGATGTTAGTTCACTGGGGAAACACAAATACAAAGCACAATCATTCAACTACAGCCTATTGGGCAGACAACTGGGATAAGATTCCTTCTGATAGAAGAGGCGTGCATCCATGTTTTGACCCTGACAAAGATCTTGTGCTTCCTGCTTGGAAAGTTCCTGATGTTAATGTGTTGACTTCAAAACTTTGGGCTTGGTAAAAATTTGTTAATACATGAATTGTTAATACAAAGATTGGTCATTTGCTTTGTTTTTCTAGTCATGCTCGAACCTTGTATTCTGTTTATTTAAGTTCATGAAATCAAACAATATAACCATGTTATGATTTGATTTCAGGCCCCATGAGAAGCGGAAGACGCTGTTCTACTTCAATGGGAACTTAGGTTCAGCTTACCCTCAAGGAAGACCAGAGGATTCGTAAGTTTACTAGATAACTGTTTTGGAATTTCAGACGGCATCTGTATTATGGTGCATACTGTCTGTTCAAAGCATGTTCATGTTATCTCTAGTTTGTAACCATGACACGCCAACCTTCTGTGTTTTGCCCAAAATTCTGTATGAAATTGAATAAGTTCTCTCACTTGTTAACAAACATGATTGGATATTGTTGGTCATCTGATTTTTTTTTCTGGTTTAGACATATTATTATTACAATGTTATAGAAGATTTGATTTCAACTTTGTTGGAAATGGTGCAGGTATAGCATGGGTATTAGACAGAAATTGGCTGAAGAGTTTGGATCAAGCCCTAATAAGGATGGAAAACTTGGGAAACAGCATACAAAAGATGTCATTGTGACCCCGTGCGTTCTGAAAACTACCATGTTGATCTAGCAAGTTCTGTTTTCTGTGGCGTGTTGCCTGGTGATGGTTGGAGTGGACGCATGGAAGACAGTATCTTGCAAGGATGCATTCCAGTCGTTATTCAGGTAGTAACTTATGGTTTTCTTTTTCTTTTCTTTCTTTTTTTGCCCAATAAGAAACATGGCTTTGTTAAGCTTTTTTTAATTTGTTGAGCTTGTCATTGATTTCAAGTTGCTAGCTAGTTTTTTGAACTAGTGAACTGGCTGCCACTGCTAAAGAAGTTTAAGCTGATTGGTCAGCTGATTCATACCTTATTCTTGGTCCTATACATTAAACTCAATAATAAGCATATGGATGTTAACAGAATGATGGCTCATAATATATATATTTTCACATTTGCTTCAGCTTCAGGATGTTTTAATGGCTCATTCCCGTGGAGTACTTTATAAATGATTCAGGGCTATTGCTTAGGGATGAAATTGCTTATTTAAGCTTCATAATTCCTATTCATCTTAATAGTCTGTTGTATCATTCAAAATCAGCTACCAAGAAATTATGATGGTAACTGTATGCCTTTTGCCATTCTGTAGGATGGGATTTTCCTGCCATACGAGAACGTGCTCAACTATGACAGCTTTGCTGTTCGAATACCTGAAGACGAAATTCCAAACTTGATAAAGATTCTTTGGGTACTTAGTTTTCCTCTTTTTTCTATAACTTGTTTTCAGGTATTATATAATTGATGATACAATTTAAATCAAACCCTTTTGAGTCAAGTTGTCATCCTAGGCAAAGATTATTAGGATGGTTGGTGATCTGCTTCTTTAGGATGGTTGGTGATCTGCTTCTTTCAGGGATTCAATGATACTGAAATCGAATTCAAGCTAGGAAATGTTCAGAAAATCTGGCAACGATTCTTGTATCGTGATGCTGTTATGCTTGAAGCTGAAAGGCAGAAAACTGCTTTTGGGCATGTTGATGATTGGGCAATTGGATTCATAAAACTGACAGAGGATGATGTCTTTGCCACTTTAGTACAGGTACTTATCTTCCTTTATCAACACCATTTTTAATATAGTAGCATATCAAGTGAAGGAAGTGATTTATTATGATAGTAAGAGAAATAAATCTAGACCATACAACTATATATGGATGATCAAGATTAAAAGTTAATTAACAGTCACATAATCATTTAAAAAGTCATATGACTTTATGTTTTAATCTTGATCATTCATCTACCATCCAATAATCAATATTTACTGCTCCCACTCTCACAGCTAATCACTTCTCTCACTTGATCCTCTCTCTTTTTGAACATATGGTGCATTTATGCAGGATGTTTGTACCTAGATTTCATGACACACAAACCTTTGTTATTATATTGAAACAGTTATTCTAACATGTAGCTTTTCTTGAAATAAGGTTTTGCATTACAAGCTACACAATGATCCATGGAGGAAACAAGTTCACCTTAACAAGAATTTTGGATTACCTGATCAGTGTCTGATAAGCACAAACTGAGGAGCTTGATTAACGCGGGGAGGTTATTTGGAAGACCAAATGGCTAAGACACTTACAGAGCAGGGAAATGGATGACCCTCATTCTTCATCTCAGTATTCAAGATTCAAAAGTTTTCTCTCTCCATGTTTAAAACTGGGATATCACAATCTCCGGTGCAGTAAATCGTTCAACCAGGGTGGATATTTATATATGATTCTTTCCCTTTTTACATAAATGTGTGCATATAAAGTGCATTTACGGTTCTTTTCTCCGACTTTGTCCCAGGCAGCAACAAGCGTGGAAATGTAAAGCAATGTCAATGAGTTAAATTTTAGTAAATAAAACAATAATTGTTAATTTATTTTCCTTATTCATTTTTTTGTCCCTTGATATTATTTATACGTTAAAGATGTTTAATATGGGTTGACAACATTGGTGTAATTCTCTATATACTGTATAATATGATCAATTTTATATGGAAAATGTGAGATAATTAGAACTCATCATAATTGTTTCCAAAATGATGTTTCACAATTATCAATTTTTAGATGAATAAGTGGGTTATATTACTTTATTTTATTCAATAATCCTCATATTTCCCATCAAAGGTTTTTTCAATATTTTTCTTAATGTATAGTAATATTCATTTTATATTCCTTCTTTTGGTCACAAAAGAAAGATTACAAAATAACTCGAAAGGGAAGATCGACATTCGTTTGTTGGCTTTTTTACCTATATATAAAAAAAAAACATTATGTCCTGAACAAATTAAAAAAACATTTGATATGAAACAAATTGAAAAAACATTTGATCCTGAATCGAACAGTTTTATATGCATGTGAATATGTTGGATCCATGAGTATTATTTGTTATTTTAATATGTTTGGGATCTTACGTATTTAGTTAGCCTTCCTATTTAACCCGTGGCTCACACACTCAATAGTTTAAGTGTCATTAATTTTTTTCTTTATAAGAAAATAGGTGAGTGTTTCATACTTGTTCACCATGATAAAAAAGTGAAGACACAACAAATGAAGGAGTGACATTCTATAGTCAGAAACATTTGGTGTGATTGTTAATCCATTTATAAGTTTTTGGAGTTACCAAGCAAAACATTGGAGAAGTAAGTCCTCACAAATGAATTAGCTAGATGTTTTATAGAGTACTCGTAGTGTTTGGGTGGTGTGGCCAAATATAACTGCTTTCCCATTTAAGCACAATGAAATGAGCCTCATGTTTAAATTCAAGCTTGATTTTTGGAGGTTAGAGTAATGGAAATCTTCGTCATTCTAGAAGATTGTGATTTTAGCTCTAGTGATTTCTTCTCATACATCAGTTAATGAAACCCAGAGCAATATGGTTCTACAAATTTTGAAGTGGCCTATGATCCATCTGTCATAGTCGTAGCTTGGCAGATCTCAGAGTGCAAGTTGCAGGGCCATCGAATGGAAATGTCCATGTTGCAGGTTTTGATTTTCATGTAGATCATAGGGATGAAGAAGAAGAGGAGGAGCTGGGGCTATATCGGTAAGAAGGTAATGATTTTAGCGATGAGGAAACACATGATATGCAGTCTCAACTTATGAGGTCACAAACCTAGTCTCAGTTCGTATCACAAGAACATCCGTCACTATTCTTCAATAAACTTGGATGCAATTCTTGAAAATACTTTTGTAGGGCCTACTGAGAGTGGTTGGAGGTGAAAGTGAGTTTGAGGTTGGGCAACAATTTCAAGACAAGGAAGATGTGTTATTTGCAATTAAGAATTACTATCAGAAGGTCTAGTTCAATGTTTATGAGTCTGGTAAAACAAAATACTAGTGCAAGTGTGTAAAGTTTGGCAATGGGTGTAATTAGAGTATACGTGTTACATTTTGGTAGAAAAGGCAAGTATGGGAAGTCTAAAAGTATAATGGAAGATACATGTGTGAGTATGATTCTTCTTCAACATCGACAGTTGGATTGTAATATTATTTATACAGTATTTTCCCATGGTTGAGGTGAATCCAATAGTGTCCATCAGAGAATTGTAGGGACATGTGGAGTTAGTTTCCAAGTTCAATATTTCATACAGGAAGGTATGAATTGCAAAATAAAAATCAATTGCTAAGACTTATGAGAATTGGAAGAATCATACAATGATTTGCCGATGTGGCTACAAAATGTATAGCATTATATGCTAGGTAATTACTAATCACTTGATTTTTTAATTAGTTTATTTAATATTAATTAGTAACTACTAATTAGTTAATTTTTTATTAGTTTAGTTTAATGTTTATTAGTGTAACTTCTAATTAGTTTAGTTTAGTTTAATAGTACTTAGTATAAAATTAATTATTGATATTGTTAATTAGTTTATTTTTGTTTTAATATTAATGATTAAATTAGTTTAGATTACTGTTAAGTAGATTAATTATTAATTACTTAGGTTGTTATTTATTGTTATATTTCTTGAAAATGCTAGGTACACCAGTCCATTTAATGACAAAGCCATACTATGTGGGTGATATTGTTGATCATAGATGTTCAATGTTCCACCATATATTCTGGTCATTTTCACTATGCATTGAGGCATTCAAATATTGCAAACCATTTATTTCCATTGATGACATTCATTTGTATGGCAAATATGGAGGCACATTATCAATGATTATTGCATAGGATGGTAACTCTAATATTTTGCCTTTCACATTTGTTGTGGTTGAGGGAGAGACAAAAGAAGCATGGTCTTTTTTCTTGACTAATCTTCAACAACATTTGACACCTCAAAAAGGTATTCTTATTGTTTTTGACAGGCATGGATCTATCATATTAGCTATAGAGGTAAAGGTAATGGGTGACACCTTCCAATGGCCTATCACGTATATTGCATTCGTCAAATTGCCTCTAACTTTGCCCTACGGTTTATGAACAAGGATGCCAAAAGAATTAATACAAATACGGCATATTCAAAGACCTATGCAAACTTTGTATATTATTATGGATTGCTGAGGGATGAGGATCCTGCAATATGTCAGTTGGCTAATCAAATTCTTTGTGAAAAATGGGCCCAGTATGTGATGAGGGTCGTTTGGCCATATGACAACCAACTTGTCAGAGTGTATTAATGTTGTGATGAAGGGCACCCGCAATCTTCCAATTACTGCCATAGTGAGGTCCACCTACTTCCGTCTTGCTAAGTTGTTTGTTGAAAAGGGGAGTCAAGCTCAAACCCAAATTGCTGGAGGACAAAAATGGTCCCAATCCTGTTGTGGGCAATTGATGAGAACAAACAGGACTTGGACAAAATGTTCATTGCCCCATTCACATGAGATATGATTTCGTGTTTGGTTAGAGAAGAGAAGAACATATCACATGGGATTATAGGGTGCCTTTGGGAAAGCTAAGATGTGACTATGGGTCCTTATAGGCATTGCATTACCCATGTCGCCATGCAATAGCTGTATGTCATGCTGCACAAGTTGAGTGGGGATCATTCACTTATCCTGATTATAGTATAGATTGGGTAGACAAAGTCTATAAATTGGAGTTCACACCCATTGCTTACAAGCATCTGTGGCCTCATAAAAAAAGGCTCCGATGCGCCCAAATCTAGCCCTTGAAAAAGCTAATGAGGGTTGTCCAATTCTCTACAAGAATTTGCAATGAAATGGACAAAGTCAAGATAGGCCAACCAAAATGCTATAGGCTATGTAGAAATGAAGGTCACACCAAGAACATGCCTAACCTCACTAGCTTCATCCCCATCCTAGCTTACTATGGTTATGATTGTTCATGTGTCCAGTGTATTTTGCAACTATGTTTCCGTTCCTTTATTAATATGAATTTTATATTCCTTTACAACTATGTTTATGATAAATGTCAAATGTGTTGAAATGGTAGATCATTTAATACATAATATATTAACAAATACACATACTTTAAAAGTAAATAAACAAGCATACCATAATAGGTTCGTACACAAGTAATATCTAATACAACATACATAAGTAACAACTAATCATCCTTTTCATCCATATATCTCCTAGGCACCAAGAGTTCACAACCCATATGACAATGTCGTGGCTAAACCCGACGTGTGGGTCTTCATCGCCTAGGAACAATCTACTCCTGTTGCTCTCCTTCCATGCTATCATGAAACCTCATGCTATTGGATGGGGACATTAGGTGTGTGACGATATTCTGGCTATGATGCCTTGATGGACGGGTTAGTAGGTGTGAATGTGACAAAGGGATCTCTGAACAAGTCATAGCTGGGCATGTTCAGATCCATCATTCGGTCGATGGCTAGAAGATGCTCTAGCTGGAGCACTCAGGTGAGGGGGCGTGGAGCATCGAGAAAGTCCTGCACAACATCAAAGCCCTGTGGCTAATACCATCCAGAACAAGTCATCTATAGTGGGGGTGTAGCAATAACTAGGGGTGTACTCATCTTCACCAGCCCATCATCACATCCTTCATCCCTAGCATCATTTCCTCCATCTCCACTACTCCCATATTTGAATGATCACCTCCACCCTTAGCATCACCTCCACCATCTCCATTGACAGATAGTATTCCATGCGAGGATGCAATGCTGGTGCACCACAACACCTTGGGTGTAACACTCGATCGTTGCATAAATTTAATTCATATGATAATAAATTTCAATCTAGACTAAATAAACCACAAAACCTTAAAAAAAACATTATTAATGTCAAACATGCACTATTTTTAAATAAGTAGCTACTAAACATATGTATGTTTTGAAGTTCTATATTTTATCATCATAATTATAAACTAATTAATTTTGAATTAGACATAAACCTAATTAAATACAGATAAAAACTAATTAATACAATGAAAAACAAACCATAGACATAAAACTAATTAACTTTTTAAATTTAAACTAAACTACCTAATCTTGGACTAACTAATATTCAACTAAACTAATTACTAGATAAACTAAATAAGTATTATTTTCTTAAGTATACATAAGAACTAATTATGTTATAAGAGGTCTCACTTCAAACTTTATTGAACCCAAATTAAACTAAAACTAAACTAAACCAAAGGTAACATTCCAAGTAAACACAAAACTAAACTAAAATCAAATACAATTATATTCTAAACTAAACTAATTAAACATTGAATTAAAAAAATAACAATAAAAGTAAACTAATAAAAAGATAAAATATATGGCGATCAAGTCTAGTAGCAATATGAACATCATCTAGGCAGTAGAGGAAGTTTGCCATTGTTAAACAAGCCAAGATTCTCTCTAAAAATGAATTTGAGAAACTAAAAAGTATGGAAAGCGACACACAAATGATAAAGCGTTCTCGGGCATATTCACATTTATAGCGAATTTAAAAGAATATGCTAGGTGGACTTGTGTATCCTAAATGAACATGAATAAACTAGGACCCCATGCATATTCATGCCTGTTTAGGATACGCAGGGTCCCTAGCGTATTCGCGTGCATAAGAAACGGTTCAAATCCAGGACCAAATCTTTTTCAGTTTATTCGTGTAATTAATGTTTTTATTAATTTTAAATCGGTAAAAAATCCTTCGTTTGTTTGTGATTCGATCTTTACAAAAGTAAAGTCAAAAAATAAAAAAAAAATATAAAAGCATCATCATACATTGGATACTACTATTAGAGTCTTGTACATGATGACAATTTGTTTTGGTAATAACCTATACTTATATTTTTTTCATATACTTGTTTGTTTATTAAGAAATTATGTGTTAAAATATGAGTAACTAATACCTATGTTTTATACTTCCTGTAAATATGTTTAGTAAAAACTGCATTTCTCATAGTATATGTAATCTCCAACCTTACAAATTTAGCCTAAAAAATTTACTTTCTAACTTAACCAAAAAAAAAAAAAATTCAATTAATAAAGGAGAAACAATGAGGAATATTACATGCACACCTCTATACTTACACCATATTCTTCCACCTCACTACATGACAAAATAAGTGTATGGGGAAGGTATTGGATATGGAAGGGCAAATTGGGGAAAAGGATAAAGGAAGAAAAAAAAAGCCCAAGGAAAACCCCATGTGCACAAAATAAGTGGCCTCTCTCCCACTTTCCTCTCTCAAAATAGAAACCACCACTACCCCACCTCTTCCACGTTTGAACCCCTGCGACCACAAAGGCTTTCCTTTTCCTACATTCGTCCCCATGTTTGCTCCCCCTCACTGTGCTTTCTAACTAGTTTAAAATAACCCATGGCCCAAAGCACCCATTGTTCCTTTAGTCAGGAATGACTATGCTCATCTCTATCTCAATCGCTGGCGAACCAAGTGAAGTCGTGGCCTTTAGAGTCGAGTCACTTCCACCATCGTCGCAAGCTTCGTGTTGGTTGGGTTTGGTTGTTCATGTTATTTGTAGGCGCTATGGTTGTGCTCATGTTGGTGGCATTTGCAATGTAAGTAGTAGAGGTTTACATTTTTTTCCACAAGGTTTACTATTTTTTGTACTAGTTACAATTTTCCTGTAAAAGGGTTGACTTTTTTCCTAAAAATGCTTAGTGGCTACCCTCAATTAGTTTACTATTTTTGAGAACTAGTTTACATGTTTTATAAGTATGATTTACAGTTTTAGTTTAGTGGTTTACAAATACACTGTTCATAAATATACATTGTATAGTGAACCTGTAGTACTTGTCCTCAAGTGGTTTACATTTTTTTTGTACTAGTTTACATGTTTTATGAACATGGTTTATAACTTGTTGTGCATTGGTTTAAAAATTTTCTATACATGAGTTGACATTTTGTCCTGAACATGTTTAGTGCCTGTGCTCAATTAATTTGCAATATTTTTTAATAGGTTTACATATTTTTTGAGTATGATTTACTGGTTTTAGTTTAGTGGTTTACAACTTTACTGTTAATGAGTTTACACTTGAAAGTGAACATGTGCAGTAGCTGTCCTCAAACGATTTACAATTTTTTTTGTTATGGTTTACATGTTTTATGAACAAGATTTATAACTTTCTATGCATTGGTTTACAACTTTTGTTGCATTTGTTTACAACTTTTTATGTATTGGTTTATAATTTTTTGTGTGTTGGCTTACAAATTTTTTGCACATGGGTTTACATTTTTCCCCTAAAATGTTTAGTGGTTGTGTCAATTGGTTTACAACTTTCTAGAAAATGGTTTATATGTTTTCTTAACATAGTTTATATCTTTTGTGGATTAGTTGACAATTTTTCTGCACATAGATTTACATTTTTCCTTGAAACATGTTTTGTAGCTATCCCGAATTGGTTTACAAATTTTTAGAACTCGTTTACAGGTTTTAGTGTACTAGTTTACAACTTTACTTGCTAATGAGTTTACACTTTAAAGTGAACCTGTAGTAACTGTTCTCAAATGGTTTGCAAATTTTTTATAGTGGTTTACATGTTTTATGAACAAGGTTTATAACTTTTTATACATTGGTTTATAAATTTTTGTAAACATGGGTTTACATTTTTCTCTTGAAATGTTTAGTAGCTGTGTTAATTGGTTTATAACTTCCCAGAAATGGTTTACATGTTTTCTTAACATAGTTTATAACTTTTTTGGATTGTTGACAATTTTCTGCACATGGATTTACATTTTTCTTGAAATGTTTTGTAGCTGTTCTCAATTGGTTTATAATTTTTTAGACTCATTTAGATGTTTTATGAGGATGGTTTAAGGTTTTAGTATACTGGTTTACAACTTTATTGCTAGTGAGTTTGCACTTTATAGGAAACCTATGTAGTAACTGTCCTAAAAAAGTTTACAAATTTTTTTGTAGTGGTTTACATGTTTTATGAACATGGTTTACAACCTTTTGTGCATTGGTTTATATTTTCCCCTGAAATGTTTAGTAGCTTGTTCAATTAGTTTACAACTTTCTAGAAATGGTTTACATATTTTTTGAACATAGTTTACAACTTTATTTGATTGGTTGACAATTTTTCGTCACATGTATTTACATTTTTGAAAAACGATTTATATATTTGTTTCTACTTGCTTACCTACTTTGGATGGGTTTAGAGGTATATTACTTTGCAATTTCTTTGGGGATTTAAATTATTGATACAACAGGTTAATTTTGTCTTTTGTTTTTTTGGCTATACTTTAGATGGCTCCTCCTAAGGGAATCAAGGTTGATCAAGGCACCAGTGGGCCGAAGTCTAGAGTTATAAAGTAGCATTTGGTTAGTGGGCAGGACATAAAATATAGGGATAATGGAGATAAACGTGTTTCGAAGAAAATACAGGCACAAAACCTGAAAAACTATCTTTGTGTCGAGATAATTTTGAGGCAATTTTTTATCCACTCCAAAAGTGAAGACAGAGGGACATGGAATTTTGCTCCTGGAGATACCAAAGTATTAATAACTTTTCTTCCAACTTTACCTTCAAAATAATTTTGTATCTACACTATAACACCCCAACAATTATTTAAAAATTAATTTGAGTTTTATTAGTTATAATTTCAAAAATCTGCAGTTTTAGCAATGATGAGGAATATTCAACAATGTGTAAAAAAAGTGAATAGTAACCTTGCGGTTCCCACAGACTTGTCGGGATAGCCGAAATCCAAAATCCGAAACTAAGAAATGCTAACTAGAAAATATAGGGTTAAGGTTAGAAATGGTTATAAATGAAAGTTTTATACCTGGAATTATTTTTGGGCAATGTTTGATTATCCGGGTACGGTGTTTTACCCGTTTAGTAAATTTTCGTGTGTGATTTATAACATGAAAGATAGTTTAATCATTACAAAAGGATAATATATATCCTTTTAAACATAGTGTAAGGCTAAGATTTAATCTTGATTTACAAGATTAAATCCTAGCCATCCATTTTTTCTTTTCTTAAAAGAATTATGCATTTATATTATATAATATCTAAGTCGAAGTTAAGATAAATACAAGAAATACAACCTTATCACTCCACTAAATGCATTCTCGGCCAACAAGAAAAGACCAGCCACCTCCATTGTTGCTTCACCAAAACCATGGAAACTTGATCAAAAACTCCAAACTCATAGCCTAGACTAGTTAAAACCATAAACTTCCTTTACTAAACTTGTTCCACTCCTCAATATCTACCAAAATAACCGATTATAATTTGAATCCATAACCTTTTTATACTTTAGAGCTCACAATCTATTGCCTAAGGAAGGGTTTGGTGTGGGTTTGAAGGCTTTGAAGTGAAGGAAATCATTTTTCCCCTTGGAGCCAAGATCCCTAAAGCCACCAAAGTAGGGTTCTTGTTACCTATTTGTTCATTTCTATTTGTCTTAGTTTTGGCTTGTTGGAAATTGATCTTTTCTAGTTTTAATGTGTGATTCACACACACACACACACACACACATATAGATGTATTTGCTTTAGTGGAGTAGTTTGGCGTTGTGGAAAAATCATTTTTATCAAAAGAGATTTTGGATTGGGTTCCTGAATTCTTGGTTTTGTCAGGGCAGGGAAAAATTATGAATTTCCTGATTATTTGTAGATGTTTTTATTAGCTAGAAAAATTATATGTTGAAGCTAACATCTTACGACAACTCCATGATTTTTCTTGGGTCTTAAAAATGGTTTTTACTATTTTCTAAAAATATGAAACCAAGACTGTTGTTGAGTTGTCTAGACAGCTAATTTGGACCACTGAATTTGTCTAATTTTATTACCATAGCAAATGATTGATTTTTCCTTTGAAATTTTTACAAAGTGTTGGAAACATCTTAAGTTTAACCATAGATTTTATTCTGAATTATTCATTCTAGGGTTGAAAATTATGAAATTTTGGCTTTAAGAAGATTTGGTGGCCTTGACCACCAAATTTGTAGAGTTTTGTTAACATAGTTAAGAGTGATTCTTGCTATGAAATTTTTATAGACCTTAGGAACACACTTAAGTGTCTTGGATAATTTTTATGGCCTTCAAATTGGTTGTTTGATGTGCAAATTAAATTGTGCTATAAAGGTGTGAAATTTGCCCATGTGATGTGTTTGTGCTAATGCATTATATTGGTGACATAATGACATTTGGTTCAAGTATATTGTATATGAATGCATGCTAGTGACTTTAAAGATTGGTTTATTAGGCATGATTGAAATCACATTGTGAATGAATGTCTATATGTGTTTTATGCATGCATTTTGAAAAAAAAAAGTGAACGATATACGAAATTAAGTTCTATAGCCATAAGTAAAAATGAGATTTTTTGACTTGTCAGGTAAATAAAGACACATTAGATCCTTTTCAACTTGTGGAGGGAAAATAAGGACACATTAGATCCTTTAGAACTTGTCAAGGGCAAATAAAGAGAAATGAGAGCTCTTTGATTTATCAAGGGCAATTAAAGATAATTTCACTACATTGGGCGTATAATATTTATACATATCAAATCATTTTGTTTAACATTATTTACTATGATTATGAGCTTATGATAAATGTGTACTAAGTGATTGATTTTTTAAAAGTAACCCACTTCAGAAGTATGATTTGGAACTTTAAAAATGAATGGTTATTATGAAATGCATGATCACCTTTTCTTATTAAACCAAAATGGCTGGGACGATGGTGATGACATTACGATGGTGTATTTGGTGAAACACCCTCCTGAGAATTTGTATAATTCTCACTCCTATGTGTTTGTGTTTTCATGTCGTCTCTAGGTTGATCAGAGAACAAGGAGGTTGTTGCATGAAAGGAATCAGATTTGTAGTAGTTTAGTAGTAGAGACTTGTATATATTATACTCAGTTATATATATATATATATATGTTTGTACATATAAGAGAGAATAGATGTGTATTAAATCTTATAGAAGAGCTTCCTTTTGTACTTGATTCTGTATTAAATGAATGTTTTATTTTTTTGTTATATATTTTAATAGAATCACAATTTAGTTATTACCTGATTTGATCGATCTTGCCATAGATATTTAAGAAAGATCCACTAATTTATAAGTAACAACTCTTGAGTCCGATGTCATGGCTTAAGACTGATGTTGTACTTAGGAGAATGTTACATACACCATTTACCCTTCTCATATTTACATACACCTAAAACCTGGGACTTCTTTTCTTCTCCTTGTGAAGATCTCTGCCTTCACCTCTACATTGCACCGCTACCTTTAGCTTCCATCTTCGCGTTAGCTTCTTTCCATTGCCCTTTCCATTTTCGCTTCCATCCTTGCTTCCATCTCTACCTAAGTTTCTTCATGTTTCCATCTTCAATGATGAAGAAAAGAAAAATGATGAATATTATCTTATTTTATTTTACTTTTTCTCCCCAAGTTTCTCCGATTTATTTTTAAAATGATTAGTATGAATGATGAATATTATTTTATTTTTTATCCGTGTTTTTAAGATGCACCAACTGGATCTAGTTTTTTGATCTGGATTGTTTGGAAATGGTTCTGGTTTGTTTGTGTAATTACTAGCCGATTAGCCATTGCAAACATAAAAAAGATTGTCTAGCATGGATTTATTACTAAGGCCACTTGTGAAGCTTCACCATATACAAGCATAACTATTCTTACTCTACCTTTCTGGCCATATTGAGAAGCTTAGTGGCATACAGTGGCATACAAGCATGGATCTACTTATTAAGTTCATAACTGACATGGTTGCATGTATATGATTTTTGTTTTGTTTTTCATATGCTGGTTTTATTTAACTGTAATGAGGCAATGTTTTATTTAATTTTCTTGTAATTGTTTGGAAAATGAATATTTGATGGCTTTAATAAGTGTATACATAGTAGAGGTGCAACTGCTATCTTTTTGTGATGAAAATTTAGGTAATTATTAGAGAAGTTCAACCAATTTTGAAATCTAGATTTCGTCATCATTTTCATCTCATGTCAAGGAATTGGTGATCTAAGGTTGTTGTCAGGTGAACATTCATTCAAAAATACCATTTATTCCTTATTCAAATAGTAGAGGTTCTTTTCCCTTTTTGTTCAATATTGATTCTCTCTTGTTGACTGTGCTTCCTATTATGGTTGGCTTTGCTCCTGGAATCTTTCTATGATCTTACTTATCCATAAAGAAACAAAAACAGTGAAGAAAAGGGAAAAGGGAAGGAATCTTTGTTAAAGATTGGATCCTACATTTTGTAGATTTTAGTTTCAAATGGTGGTTCATGGTTTAACTTAGAATAATGGATCCTACAAATCATTTGAGAATTGATCACTATTAATGCCTTTAACTTAGAATTATGCTTATGCTTATTATTGGATCTCATTGCTTTAAATGATAATGGTATGGGCGTTTATTATGTAAGTTGAGATTGGTGCTGAATTCTTATTTGCAAGTTCTAACTGTATATTCATATGGTTTAAGATCTGAGTAACATGTTTAGTTTAGCTTTTGGGATCTTAAAAAGTATCATTTTAGTAAGGAATTTTCTGTTATTGCTTATCTTTGCTTTTGCTTTATTATCAGATTAATACATCCCACTTTAATATGATATGTTTATTTATTTTGTTGTTTCATAGGAAGGAATAGACCATTTTGAGCAAATTAAACAATATGTTGCTTTCTATTTAATGATGAGGTTTTAGTTTGACACATTGATACTAGTTGTATTAGTTACTTTGTTTGTGTACACTAGCAATAGAATAATAAGCAATAATTCTTTTACACTAAATCAAAGAATTAATAGTGTCCCATTATGACGAAATTCATTAGAACACATTATTGGAGTGGGTGATAGGAGTTGCATTTGGGAGTTAAGGATGAATTTAAAAGCATTTGCAATATTTGTGAGCTGCTTCAAGTTTAGGTGGGTTACTGAGATGGTCAAGTAAGATGAGCTCAAGGTTCACATGCATATTGAAACTATCAAGAGTACTTTAATAAGAAGCATTCTTCAGTGTAGGAACATAATTGAATGTTGTTTTGGGTTGGTTAAGAAGATATGGGCTATTTTGATAGTGCTTATTTTATCCAATTAAGACATAGAACCGAATTATAATTGCTTGTTGTCTTCTAAAAATTTTATCCGAAAGATATAGACAATGATCCTTGAAGAAACATAGTCATTGAACCTAAGCATATGCCTGGAGAAAGGATCCCCTGACAATGTTGAGATGATTGAAAGTGAGAAAAGTAGCAATAATGGACTCAAAGAACGGACAACCTAGCAATTGAAATGTTTGAGAGTGAGAAGGAATCGTATTGCCTAAATGTTTTATTTAGTTGAAATTTAACATTCTAGATCTTTATGTTTGTAATAATCCTAATACTTTTTAGTGCTGTTAGATTGATTTAATCATTGATCTTCTTATAACATTGACTTGATTAAGTAATGTGTAATAATTCTATATTTCTTGTTATTCTAGTTGTTTACATTTTTATTACATTAGTCTTGTTATTATAGTTGTTTATTTAGTTGAGTGATTATTTGTGATATCTTCTGACAAAGAATAGGGGGAAATGGATAGTAAACGCACATGAACCAATGAGGAAACACTTGCATTTGTAGATTTCATGGAGGACCTAGTTATAGAGGGCAGCAAAGCTTGATGCTTGACAATTCAAACCAGCTATTTTTCCAAAACTTGCTACCAAGATGAACGAGAAATTCCCTCGATGTGATATCACTTGGAACACCAAGAACAAGCAAAAAAGGCTCAAAGAGAAATATCAATCAGCTTGTGGACATGCTTGCGTATAGTGGGATTGGATGGAATGATAATAAAAAAAACTATGGAAGTGGATAGGAAACAAGTCCTAGATATCTAGATTAAGGTTTGTTACACTATTATGACCATTTGGCTAAATTTGTTATGATATAGATACATGCATGTTACATTACATTGTCTCACTTTTGTTTCCTTTAATATTTTTCAGCAACATCCCTTTAGGTTCTACACTCTAGGGAATTTTGTTTCCTTTAATTTTTTTCAGCAACAACCCTTTAGGTTCCATACTCCAAGGAAACTATTTCCACTTTTCCTCGTTTGGAGACTATATTTGGAAAGGATATGTAACATTTGTCACATCTAGGCACGCAACGTATTATCATCCCCATAAACGTAATACTTAGGTATAGGGATATTGTCCGCTTTGGGGCCTAACTGACCACCTCATGGATTTACTCTTCCTCTTCTAATGGGGAAAACGTGTCTGGATGGAAGAGGCATTCACACCCTTATAAGTTATACTTCATTCCCCTCCCCATTAATGTGGACTAATTCTACCTTTCCTAGTCAAGGGCCAACATCGTTCGTTGGCTTGGGCACACCTATCTTGGGAGGATGATACCACTGAATATCTCACATTAGCGCACTGAAGTATCACCATCCGAGGATGAGTGTAACACTTGACATGTGTAACATCCCCTACGCTCTTTATGGATGACGCTTCCCCACAAACCAACACGATTCTTTTTAAGTGCTTTGTCCTCACTTGCACGCTTCCTGGAAAACTTGAAGCAGGTTACCAACCAAAATTACCCCAAGTTAAGCACGCTTAACTATGAGTTCTTTCGTAATGGGCTATGAAAGAAAGATGCATCTTTGTAGCATAGGTAGTACTAATCAATTCATATATGCCCTCCTTAACTGGATAGTCTCATACCTATATAGACTCAGGATCCCTCTCATCAGGTGTGTAATCGGTTCATTCATGTACCCCTTTGCTTGGAAGCAGGATTCGCTCCTTGTCTGTGCCTTCTCGCACTGGCGATCACCCTTGCCTCGTCGTTGGCGTTACAACATGCAGATATTGTCCACTTTGGGGCATAATTGGGCACCCCTCATGAATTTGCTTTCCCCTCTAACGGGAAAATGCGATTGCATAGGAGAGGTATCCACACTCTTATAAGGCATGTTTCGTTCCCTTCCCCTACTAATGTGGGACTAGTTCCACCCCTCCTGGTAGGGCTAGCATCCTCGTTGGCTAGCACATCGATCCCGACTCGACTCTGATACCATTTGTAACATCTGCATTTGGGCGTGCTACATATGGCCATTTCAGGATGAGTATAACACCCAAAAGCAGATATTGTCCACTTTGAGGACTAACTGGACGCCTCACAGATTTGTTTTTCCCTTTCTAATGGGAAAACATGTTTGCATGGGGAGGTATCCATACTCTTATAAGGCATGTTTTGTTTCCTTCCCCAACCAACACGGGACTAGTTCCACCCCTCCTAGTAGGGGCTAGCATTCTCGCGGTTGGCACATCGATCCTGGGACAAGGTTTGATACGATCTGGAACATTTGTGACATTTGGGCACCCCTCACATATTTGATTTTCACCCTCTAATGGGGAAAACTCATTTGCATGTTAGAGGTATCCACAACCTTATAAGGTATGCTTCATTTCCCTCCCCAATATACCTGGACTAATTCCACCCCTCCTAGTCAAGGCCAGCGTCCTCGCTGGCAAGCAACTGATCCTGGGACTTGGCTCTGATACCATCTATAACATCTATCACATTTGGACACGACGTATCACCGTCGCCAATGTGAGTAACATTCTGCATGAGATATTGTCCACTTTAGGGCTTAATCGAGACCCTCACGGATTTGTTTTCCCCTCTAACGGGAAAACGTGTATGGATGGGAGGTATCCACACCCTTATAAGACATGCTTCGTTCCCCTCCCCAACTAAGCCCAAACCTTCGGCGATACAAACAAGTTTTACCCGTTAGAGGGGGAAAAGCAAATCCATGAGGGGTGCCAGTTAGGCCCCAAAAGGACAATACCTACATGTCGGATGGTACACTCATATTGGAGATGGCGATAAGTCGTTGCCTAGATGTGACAGATGTTATGAATAGTATTAAAGCCGGTCCCAAGATCCTGAGCCAGCAAGGTCACTGGGCTCCATTAGAGGGAGTGGAACTAGTCCCACATCATTGGAGAGGGAACAAAGCATGTATTATAATGGTGTGGATACCTCTTACATGCAGACTCGTTTCCTATTAGAGGGGGTGAAGCAAATCCGTGAAGGGCCTAGTAGGCCCTAAGTGGATAATATCTGCATGTTGGTTGTTACAATCACACTAGGGACGACAATACATAACGCGCTAGATGTGACAAATGTTCAGGATAGAGCAATGGAAGTTATGCTATGAGTGGCAACAATGCCGATGAATAATTGAAACAGAGTATAAAGAACAAATGGGTGTCCATAATGTTGACATGTTTGAAAGTGACTCTCGACTCCAAACTAATGAATCAATGGCTTCTTCAAGTGGCAAAATGCAAGGGAAGAATGCTCCAATAAAAAAGGAAAAAGAAAGATTTAAGACTTGGCTCAATCTGAGATTTGTAGTGGGGTAATAAGGAAAGCATGTGCAAGTTCTAGCCAAAGCTATGGCAAGGGTTAATGAGGAGGTGAAGCTTAGTGAAACCCTTAAATATCTTGGCTTCACTGATGATAAAGTGGTTCTAGTGGCACTCAAGTTCTCATAGAACCCTCAATTGCAAGTAACCTTTTGGAGTTAGAATGAGAACCAAAGGCATTCATTTTTCCAGAGCTATTATCCATAATTAGTCATATGGTCTTTACCTTTTTATTAGAACATGGATTAATGTTATCTTTTGGATTATTACTTTTAGTGCTTGTGGATTGTTACTTTCACGGTTAGAATGTATTGCAATGTTATTTTGGATAAGTCATGTTCACTATTTTGTTAACATTTACCATGAATACAAAAGGTAACATTTGTTAACACCTTGGCAAATGTTATTTGGTCTAGTTATGAACTAATTATGTATGAATATTTCTATTTTGTATGAATATTTCTCTCCTATATAAGGATGATGTTAGTTTTATGTCTTGTGTTATATGCTAAATCAGGGCAATGGTTCCAAGGCAGTCTAAATCAAGGAAGATGTAATTTTGAAGAAGTTATATGCCACATTCAGATCCAAAAGATGTTTCCTGCTCATAACAACATCAAATTCAACAACATTTGGAGAATTGCTTGCTTTGTATCCATGCATTCAGGACTAAATACAACCATTAGTTTCATCCATTCATCATTTTTAACAAATACACACAAAGAATGTAAGTGATAGCAAAGTATTAAACCTCTAACCACACTTCCCCCTAATACTAATATAATACATAAAAAAAAAAATGTCACTACCCATGACACCACAATAGCCACCACAAGCCAATTTCATTTCCTCATCTCAGCACCTAGCTTTTTTTTTAAGCTTCATATTCTTTATCCTCCATTCTTCATGTAACAAATCTGAGGCAAAGGAAGATAGAGACACTTCAGCTGCAATGGTGTCAATCTTTAATATTTCTTTGTTGTTGGCCCAGTAAAGAAGTTATTTGGGATCTACAAAGATCACAAACACAAACATAATTAGCACA
The DNA here is from genome assembly GCA_030441495.1 of Dalbergia oliveri. Taxonomy (NCBI): domain Eukaryota; kingdom Viridiplantae; phylum Streptophyta; class Magnoliopsida; order Fabales; family Fabaceae; genus Dalbergia; species Dalbergia oliveri. The sequence goes on from JAMLFY010000012.1 coordinate 22,264,197, forward strand.
AAAAATACATGCATATTATGTAAATAGAAGTTATAAAATTGGTTGTGAAAAATATATCATCAAATAAACAAATTGGATGTCATAGATAGTGTAAAGCAAAATCTTTCTTGTAGAGCTTGGTGCAACTGTAGATATTTCTTTTTGTTACATTTTCTTCACTAGAAAATAGAATAACAAAGAAAAGAAAAAAAATTTGAGCATGCTTTTGCATACATACATTGTGCTTTTGAAATCTCTTTATTGCTAATTATATAAAACATGATAAGAAGCCAACACATACAAGAGTACTTTAACAAGATATAGTTTAATAAACAAACTAGTTATGGAAAATATATCTTCTCTCTAGCTCTACCACTTTCTACCATCTTTACCAAATACTCACTGATATCACAACATATGACATATCTTTTGAATGGTGCATTGAATATTAAATAGCACCATAAATTGCAACCAAGTGGGATTTTAGTAGTAGGCATGACAATGAATGCTAGCTATGAGATACAAAGTAATTGCGGCTAGTAAAAAGAAGCAAGTGGTTTCACATTTAGCTCATGCCTACAAATACTTGAAAAGACTTAATTGCTGATTCCAACAGATTAGTCAAATATGATATGTGTCATCCTCCTTTATATTGATGGTAAATTATCTTAAACATGATCAATCAATACAAAATGAGGTAAACATCATTTGCATTAAAAATTTCCTATGATTCATCACTTGTATTGATTATGTCATGGGTAATTTGATAGTTCCTGTGTCATGAGTTAAAAAATATAGGCAAGTATCAAGACTAAATTAGATATGAACCTAATATTCTAAAACATTCTTCTTCCTATAATGCTGAGAGGTAGGTTTTGCCTTTAACAATTGCAACATTTCAAATCAGCGATGGGAAGTGTTAGTGCTTCCTTCCCCAAAAATTATGGCACCAATAAAAAATCATTTCAACATTAGATGGAGGAATTATACAAAATTCCCCCACAATCTCAAATGCCAAGGACCCTTCCCCTATCTTAATTACTCTAGTTCCTCATAAGTCCAAACCCTCCTCGCCAAATTTCAACTTCAATTTCAGTTTCAAGTACATCACAAAAACAAGGTTGTCCATCACAAGAACAAAGTAATCTACCAGAACAATTTCAGAAGATTTGTGAACATCACAAAACAGAGTCCATTTCATTGTTATGGGAAGAATCAACTTACATTCCAATTAGGGCACTTCCAAAACTTTCTCCTAGGATTGGCATCGCTATTAGATATGAGTAGAATCAACTTGTCCCCATAGCCACACCTTCGAAAACCCATGGAGATCATCGATGATGACAATTTGCAATTGCAACCCATGGTTGCACCGCCACCGTGAATGGAAGAGGAACTGAACAAAAGTAAGTATAGAGAAGAAGGTCATGAATACTCAATCAAAAAGAAGAGGGTCACCAAAAAGTGGAGATGGAGGGCAAAGAGAAAGTCGAAGCCATACTTGGAAGCCATGAATGGAGGCTGAATGATGAAGGATCAATGGAAGAGAAAAGACGATGGCTGAGGAGAGGGGCTCTATTCAGAGACTCCAAAACCTTTCTTTTATTTTTTTTAGTTTGTTTTGAAAAAGGGCATGGGTTAAAGGAGGGGCAAAAGAGTCTTTTATTATGTGTTTTGTTCTTGTCCTCATGTATCCAAACATGATACTAAACATGATATAGAGATAGTCTTTTTTTATATCTCCATCTTTATTGTCACATTATCTCTATATTTTGTGTCTTGTCCCATTAACCAAACACTACCTAAGTGTCCTGCAATTGGAGGATTTGTCAATGTTTCATATAATGGTTGTTTATGTTAGTTTGTTGCCTTGGATTTAATTAATGGTGATATTGTATGAATTAATTTTTTGTTTATGTTTAATGTGAGGCGCAACCTTATTGAGGAGTAAATGCTCTCTAGAATGCTCCAAGATTTGTGGGAAAAGTGTTTAAATTCTCCTCAAAAGGAGGTAGTAAAGGATATGGGGTTTTGGAGGCCTCTTTCAAATAAAATAAAGCTAAAAAATCAAATATTCATCTTGGAGGTGATCAAGGCATTTGATCATGTTGAGTGGTTCATCCGCTATAAGGATCGATCCATACCTATTATGGACAATTCGGTGGGGTTAATGTTAGGGCTTTCATGTTCTGTAAATTATACTAACTTGGTAGAAATGTTGTATTTTTTTTTTTTTCAAATGTAGGGAGTTGGTATGTTATGATTAAATGAAAAATTTTTATGTAAAGGAGAAGAAGTTTGGCAAAGTGCAACTAAGGAGGAGATGTTAGTTGTGGAAGAGTTCAATAAGAAGACTAACATGGAGTTGGACATGATTATGATAGAAGGCGCAATGGATGATAGATTTAGGAGAGCCTTTATCCTTTATATCCTCTCTACATTTCTTTGCCTAACTATGAAGGGTTCAACAACTTGGAAACTCCTAGCCCATGTTGTTGATGTTGATGACCCCACAAAATACAATTGGGGTAACCTCATTGTTGACACGTGTGAAAGAATACAAAGCAACTAAAGGGGATGTGAGGTTGATTGGAGGGTATGTCTTCTTCTTGATGGTATGTCCTATTGATTTCTTTGGTTGCTTTTTAAGTTTTTCTTATGACAACTATATATGTATAATTACTGTTGGCCACACAATTTAATTCAATTCAATTTATGTTGACCTTCAACAGTTTGTACCTCTACTCTAGGATTTGGCTCACCTTTAGGAGATGAGGCTGCCCAAGCTCGCTTTACTGAAGTAGAGGAAGAATGAGGAGGTACATTGGTGTTAAGCTTTGTATATTTTAGTACTTTTTGCTAATTTACAAATTAAATGTAGACAAGTACTTGTAAACTAGGTTTTAACCCATTCTTTTTTATAGGGTATCCTCAACCCTAAGAAGTACAATGTTCAAAATAATGTGAAGGAGTTTCTTAACATCCATTTTGAGTTTGAGGTATTTGGATTTGCTATGGAAATAATTCTGTATATTCTTAGTTAGACAATATGTCGTTACATGCTAATGGTTTAAATGTTAATCAACACATTGAATTATCTTTATGAAAGACCTCAAAGAAATGGTTAATGGTGTCATTCGGACGACATTGAAGCATCAAAGAGAGAAGGAGGGGAAAGTGACTTTTGCGGCACAGAAGGCTCCTTCTAAGGTGAAGAAGGTACCTTATTTGCTAAAGAAGTGCCCGTTGAAATCAGCAGTCACCTCTCTACCAAAGAAGGCACAATTGGGAGCTTCTACCAATGATGATTGTATTGAGACTCGTAGTACTCCTCCTGTCTAGTTTCGCTGATATTTTTGAGGATGACGAGGTACTTTGAATGAGGACTCGGATGCTGAGAAAGAACAATTCTACCTTGATAGTCCTTCCAGGAACTGCACATCATGTTCTTATTTTTGTTTATGTTAATTTTTTCACTCAAAATGGGATAGCATGTCATGGGTTGGAGTTTAACATATTTCATGTGTTCACATGAAAATATTTAGGAGACATACTTGGAGGAACATGGAGATGTGGAATCTAGTCCCTTCCAAGTGGATGAAATGGACATGGATGAGGATGTTGGCTTGTCCCGTCAGCATAGATTTTTTATCTTAGGCAATTGGTTGATTTTGAGCTATGTACTTTCAATGTTTTATTTTCAATTTTTTTCTTTTAATTTTTTATTTTTTTATTTTGCTATAATGGAATGTGTATGAGGGCTAGTTTGTTCATGTGTTTTGTGTGCACTATATATTACATCTTCTGGAAAGCAAAGTAATGATATATTGTCTTGCTTGTGTTTTTGTTTAGGAGACACTTCCGTTGATTGTCAGCTCTTATCCGTGGATAGGGCAGGACAAGATTCACTATCCCAAACTTTCAACCCTAACAAGATCAAGGTTCCAGATGCAGTGGCCAATGCAATGTATTCTTATTGCATGAGGAACCATAGTAGGCATAAGAAGAAAGGCAAGAGATGATGTCGATTAAATGAATAAGTACATAGTAGAATATGATTTATGCTAGTTTACAAGTTTAAAAAGTGGTTTACAATTGGTTTAGAATTGGTTTACATGTTTATGATTATGGTTTACAACTTTATAGTTAACTTGTGTAGCAGTTGTCCTTGAATAATTTACAATTTTTTTTATTTGCTTACATGTTTTATGAACATGGTTTATAACTTTTTATACATTAGTTTACAAATTTTTTATACATAGGTAATTCTTCCCTGAAATGTTTAGTAGTTGTCCTAGTCAGTTTACAACTTTTTGAAACCAATTTACATATTTTATGAACATCATTTATAACTTTTTTGGATTAGTTTACAAATTTTCTACATATGGATATACATGTTTTCTTGAACACATTTAGTAGCGTTTAGAATTGGTTTACAATTTTATATAGTTAATTTACAATTAAGCAATTGGTCAAGAATTTTCATAAAGGGTTTATTATTTCTCTTCACTTTTTTTTAAACATTATTCTATTCCGCCTTGATTGCATTCATCAGCGAGGTATATTTCTGTTTTAGCTTGGATGGTATGAATATGTTTTTTGCAATTTGATTGCAAGTTTTAAGGAATTGGTGTACAAATTTTTATAGATGGTTTACAATTATATGCACTTTGGTTTACAAGTTTTTATATTATTGTTTACTAGTTTTGTGCAACTGGTTTATGATTTTTACAATAGTTGTACAAATACAATGTCTATCCTCAATCAGCTTGACATTTTGATCGATTAACTATCTTGATTTGATTGGTTAGGGAACTTGTCGATGTTGATGGATATTTTCTTCACCACAAAGCTATAACTCTAGAACGAAGAGAATGGATAAGCAACATTGTATGGAATGTGTAGATGATAATTTTTTACTTTATATTTATCTTGAGCCACTTTTGACCATTGATCTTGTCTTTTGCTTGTAGGTTGTTTCTTTTGCACCTTGGATACCTTAATTTATACGAGAATAGAAAGGCGAATCCTGGAGACTTTTATATGTGTTCTTGGTTTGTGATATTTACTAATGTCTTGTAGTATTTGATGTTAATAAATATGATTGGTCCGCTTATATGTTTAGGGATATGGATATGAATGTTTTTGGTTTTGTCACTTTAGGAAACAATTGCGCGAGATGTTGAGAAACATAAGTAAGGGATACCCCTTATTGAATCCTAAACTATGGAGGTTATTTTTGGATGGGGATCTATCCACTCACAATCTAGTATGGTATTTTCCTAAATTCATGCTTACACCATTTGCCATATTTAGTTTTTAAGGATAAATTTTCATTAGTGCTAGTATATTTTTTTCCTTAAATGGTGTTGCAGATATTTGACCTAGCTATATATATAGATAATTGGTGGTTCTATGCACTCAATTGGAAGCCAAGAAAATGTATATATTAGATTCACTTAATGGAGACATGTTGAAAACTTCACGCACTAGACTCCCTTATCATATGTTAATTGTTTGGATAAATTTATTGTGCATCACTTATGAGATTATCAATTTGACTATATGATGCAAGTTACATTGGTCGTGTTGCAATTTGGCAAGATGTAAGTTAAAAGAGTTAAAGACAATGATCGACCTAACAATGGACCAAGATTTTGAGCCATACATCGTCGAAGAGCCCCTCCTTAAACAACCAAACACATGAGTGATCATAAACCCTAATATTTGTTGGAGCTAGCAATAATATATGTTTCTCATATAAGCTTTCTTACTATATCCATGCAAACATAATTGTGGAATATATGTCATAAAGTACATGGAGATGTAGAATAGGGTCACTACATATAGGGGGGGACCTGACCATGCCTATATGGGTGTCACAACCCGACTAGGGAATATGACCAACATGTGAGAAAATCTCATCCCACGTAAGCCTCGTGACCTCCGAGGCTCTTTATATACATAAATAATATACTTTGCATTCTAAAAACATAACTCCCTCTAAAATTTTATTTAAACTTGATATTTGAAGCTCTGAATGTCTTGAAAATCAATTTAACTTATGAACTGAATCATAATTTCATCTCTAACATGTATCTTTAATCAAACTCTACAATTTCAATTCATACTTATAAACTAAAAACATATACATGATTGTCCAAATACTGAAATTTAATACATAATATGAAAATTTATGTATGGCTCTGATCTTGCCTACACATCTATTGGAGTTCTCTACTCTAACAAGACTTTAAACTAAGCCTTACTCCAAGTAAAACTCATCACAGACAAATATATCCTTGCTGCTAAATGAAGGCTGAGCAACATCTATACTTGTAACTATGAGAAAGAATGAAGAGGGGTGAGTCAACGGAACTGAGCTGAGTGAGCTCTCACCCATCACCTACATGGACATTCAAAATTATATATATTGCAATATACATGCAATGATAATAAACCATGTGATATTTATGTGTATATCTATATAGAAAGATATCTCTGATTTATAAATTCATAGAAAATAGCTCTAAATTCTTACTTTGTCGAAAATCATTTTTGGACATATGCATAAAATTAAATCAAATATTTTAAAACATAAATACTCTCTAAAACAAAAATAACAATACTCTAAGTAGAAATAGTGGATCTCTGTTATTCCTTGCATAACAAAATATAAATTCTCAGTTATGCATGTCAACCATGACATAACAATTTCTCTAATCTCCGGATCCTCTGAATCCAAATTGGATACCTGATTAGGTTCCATTATCTCGCTTTATTAGATTGGCCTCTCAGGACAACTTAGTACCAAAGTTAACGATCGTTTTGAGCTTTAACTCACCGTTGATTTTTCTTTAGCTACCGTCTAGTCTCTAGATTATAAATTAATTATTTCTTAAAACTCCGCTCTAGGCTCTTTTTGTAACATCCTAATGATAAACATTTACACATGACATTTCTAACGTATTATGCTTTAGAATCATAGCCAATGTCCTTAGGCTCCATGAGAACCAAACTCTCTGAATACCAAAATGTAACACCCTAATAATTAACCAATACACCTAATGTTTGACCTAATTACTAAACTTTACTCTTTGTTTCAGTTCCTTATCATGCTTTGAAAATACTTAGTGAAATTACGAGCCATTTTTTTTTAAAACATAATTGAAAACTTGAAGCGCATAACGTAAACGATAATCGAGATAAAGCAGAAATGAATAGACATATCATGAAGAAACACATCATATTGGCTCCATCATATGACATCCATAATTACATATCACATAGATATTTTGCCTACCAACAAAATAAGACTAGGTGTATGCAATCTAACAAAACGTAATAATATATGGATTAAGGACATCCATTAATGGCACCTAGTAATAACACTCCAATAATCTTATTTCTTTGCTTGTGATACTTGGAAGTCTTTGAGCTCTAGGATCTTTAGGTGATGACAAAAAAATAAACATGTCATGCGTTGATTCTTTTAGCCATTATAAAATAAAGTGAGAACATAAAATAAATATGAGATGCAACTTCTTTATTATCTTTAGAGATTAAGTGACAACATGAAATATAAACATGAAATGCAAACTTTAAACATGAGTATGCAAGTCCATTTATTCATTCTTGAAATTTTAGTGATGACATAGAAAGTAAACATGATTATGCAAGGCATAAACTTAAACATGGATGCAAGTTCATTTGATTTCTTTACTAGAGCTCCTTCAAGACTTTATAGAAATACAAATTCAATATATATATCTTAACAAGACAAAGTGAGAAATACATCTTTCAAATTCTAAACTCAAGATCATAAAATCATCATAAAAACATCATTCTTTAAAGTTTTGCATCAAGTGGAACTTTCAAGCTTTAGAGGCTAACTTGTGATGGATTCACAACCCACTTTCAAGGTCATCATCATCAAGCCATCATCTTAGTCCCACCTAGGCCATATGGGCGAATTGGTTAAAGAAAAGGAAGAAGAAAACCAAATGGAAAAACTAGAGAAAATCCATGAAATCATCATTTTGAACCAAGAACAACACTTAGCAAAACATAGAAATAAACTTAAAAACAACTCCCTACCTACCCAATTTGAAGGAAAGGAAGAAGAACTTGGTTTCTTGG